>SMLS01072965.1:0-38076 GCA_004785975.1 Popillia japonica
CAGTATGGTAATACATATTTAAAAATAAAATTTCCCCAGAAATTTTTATTTACAAATAGTGACAATTAAAATTTTACAGGTTATTACCGAATTAAGGAAACGGAAATTAACGAAAATGCAGGAATAAAATAAAAATGAAAACAACGAGGCAAACAGAAGTGTATAAAAGCCGGTTAAACAGATTACGGATATTATTTAGTTTACCAACATGTTATTTATGTAATCTTACGTCAAGGATCACGTGGGTTTTGATTCTAAATGAACGCTCTGTATATATGCACGCACTCTAAACGTTCTGCGTAAGCCTAGAACACGTTTCAATGTACTTCTCACTCCTACAACAACTATTCGCATAAAATTATAAACATGAATCAGTCGTTACTTGTAAAGGTTGATAGTGATGTATCGGTAAACATTCGTGGTTCGAATTGTACATAAAAACAAACGTTATTAGAAGGGAAGTTGTTTGTCATGTCAAATAATGCCATTAAAATTGAAAAGTGTTAACCGTGTTAACTATCAATGAGTTTTTTTTACGATATAAGTACTGATTTTCCTAAAAAAATATACAAAAATAACTACAGTTGCATAATCTTATACTTCAACTAAATTCAAACATTAACCAGAAAATTTACATGCTCATCACAGATTGATGACCAAAGGACATAAGTCATAGGGGCAATATGTTGGTTATTGGCGACAGGATTAAGGTACGCATATATAGAATGTTTCCAAATAAGTGCGAAAGCTTTTAAAGGGTGATTCCTTGTCAGAAGTTAGAGAAGGTCCTTCATGTAAATAAAACCTCTTAGGCTTGTTTTGCAAAAACGAGAAAAAATTTGTTTTTGTTTTTTTTAATATTGCCGATGAATTAAAGAAATAATTTTTTTTTTCTGGGTGTGTTCTATTAATAAATAAGCTATCTATAAATATTATGATTTTTCAGCCACCTATATTTTCCGATTTCATTCAAAGAAGAAAATGTTATTGATATTTATTGGTAGAACACGTTCACAAAAAGCCATTTCTTTAACTCTTTAGTAACTTTAAGAAAAAAGCCAAAAATAATTTTCTTTCTCGTTTTTGAAAGCCTGTAACTTTTCAAGGCCAAGCCTAAGAGCTTTCGTTTACATTACATACCCTCTTCTTTGGCAAGGAATCATCCTCTAAAAAGTTTTGCACTTATTTGGAAACATCCAGTATAAAGTCATTCGATATGAATGTTGAGTTAAATGTACTTAAATAACAAAATCTACATTGATTAACTAATATCTGTTTGTTATATTTAGGTATCTGGCTACAATTTGGCCTTAGATCTGAAGTTTTGAAGACAAGAATTTTTAAATGAGGGACCATTACCTTTATTTTTGTTACGCTATATCTTACCTTTTTCAAAATTGGTATTCTGGTAATTATAATATGATGAGGAAATAAACATAGCAGAGCAAGCATCGTCACAATACACTTAAGAAGAATAGATTTACTTATAAAGTCAACGTAGCAGAATAATTATCAGGCTTTTGGACAATTTATTTGTGCACTTAGTTCTAATCGTTGAAAATATCTGACAGTGAATCTATTAACCCATCGATTTTTCTGTTAATTTATTTCTTGTTCTAGTAGCATTTCTCTATAACCTACTGCAATTATTTGGTCGAGAGAATTGGTCTTATAATTCTCCCTCTTGACATTGTGATCCAACCGCCTACTTTAATAGGGTGGAGACCAGATTCTATCAAAACATAACGATAATTATGGGAATTTACGTATCCTAATGAATAAAACCAGGCTTCGTCACAAAAGACGCAACAATCTAAATCATCTTTCAAAGTTGCATTAAACCAGCGACATTAATTTTGTCATTAATCAAAATCTAGCACATGTATGTAAATATTGCAGAACTTGAAATTTGGGGGGATGCACATGCAATTTTTTCTTCAGTCTCATATGTGCACTCCTACAATTCCATAAAAAAGGGGATTATTTTTCGAATCACACGGGTCCCTGAACTGTCAAATATCTAGCAGATTTAATAGAAGTGATACTAATTCGTTGCCCGGTATCTTCCACAATATCTTCCGTCAGCTTAAATCACGCTTGATCAGTCTTCCGTTTTGTAGCACTTCTAGTTTCCATAAATCTCTGTAGCAGTCTGTTACGATGACATTTTAAAATTTCATAAGGTGCCATCAAATCAGTATTCTCATTATGTAACTATTGAAAACACGAAAGTAGTGCATATTCTCCATTTTCGGTTAATGTACCACTTCCACTTAAGCCTGTCTAACCTATAAAAATAAAACTGAACCTTTTTTCCGAAACAAGCGGTTTTGTCTTGCCAACTAGGTGCATTTCGAATTGGAGGCTATGTAAAAACGACTGATTTTTCAAAAGCAATGTGTTAATGATAGAACTGAAATAAAAACGTAAACATAACGATATAAGCAACCGGATTTTCCAACATGGCGAGTTGTGAATCTGCGCATGAATTCTGATGATCTAGTCATGTGTTTTGTTTTTTTTTTCATTATTGATTTCGTTTACATTTTTTGCTCCTACCATCGTTATTAAAGTAATTTGCGAATGCAAAACGGCTGAGTCAAACGATGAGGTGGTGGAGTATCTATTTTGCAGACTTAGTGTAATCACGGTTAGAGAGCTGCATTTCATAGCCTAATATAAGATAAAGTGTTTAGTTTTTTACCCAACAGACTCTTAACATAAATAGCTGTGGTACATAAATCTACTTACTTACATTAATTATTCGACTAAAGCTCAAAAATGTCAAAGGTAGAATCTTTGGAACGCAAAAGTAGCGTACAGAAGAACAATGTCATAACAGCTACAATTTATGTTATTCTTGTTTCTTCTTGGTTACTAATTAATAATAATAGCTCTATCATCCAAACACATCTGTAAAACGTTGCTAATAAATTTCAAGTGCCGACAAGCAGTTTATATTTTTACGCAATTAGTTATTATTTTTGCTTATCTTTGATCAAAACTTTGCGCTCGCACTTAATTTAGTCTTAAATTATGCAACGTTATGACGTAATCTAAGATTGTTTTTAATTTTATCAGACCGTTTGGCACATATATTCTCAATAACTTTTTTATTGACTTCCGCTCAATTAATCAACCGTAGCTGAGAAGGAGTTTTCTTCAAGGTCCAGTCAAGATGATCCGGTTTTATCTCTCTATTTGTCTTGTAAATTTCGAGCAATTTATACCTAATTTGCATTAAATTATTTATACGTTCATGTAGTTCCCATAATACATTTTTCTGTCTATGAATACTATTTGCCAACAGGAAGAGTTGGTTTTATAGTCTATATAGGATAAAAAATGATTTAGCATATTTTTACTAGCGCGCAAATCAAATATTACTCACGGAAATCACTCACGGATGCTGTATTATTAAAATCAATTTGTCACACATAATACCATTAGCACATTGCCTTTTCGGTCAACGATACATTGTGGATGTGTAAATATGTATTGGTTTTTTATTCATATTTCAGTCACGGCTCAGCCTATATGTTTACCGGAAACTTGGTTGCTTCTCCCTAACAATGCCGTATTAGTTGGATGGGGTAAAGCCGCTGGCCAGCTAGGTAATGTATTGCATATCTACATACGTATACATACAACTTGCAATTTAAGTTTATTCTCATTTAACCTTGAAATTATCCATCAATATTATGCATAAATAATATTGCTTTTTGTTCTCATTCTGTTTCACGAATTTATTTTCGTTAATGGCAGACCCTTTATACTATCTATTATTTTGATTTTTCTATCTTAATATTAGATATAAAGTTATTTTTGTACATAATGAAATTTACAATATAATTAGTTATTAAGTATACTTTATATGCACCTGGTAGAACATTTATGCAATTCGTTAACTTTGAAACTTGTAATCCTCATACAAGATGTTTCCAATTGCTTTCCAGAAAACAATTGGACCGTTTGAATCGACGCTGTTCATCTGTGGTTCCAATTTTATAAAACGTAATAGAAGTACTCATAGGCGTAGGGTTGCATATTATATTAGTAGTAATTATTACATAACGTATTCTTAAAAATAACTGCAAATTCAAGGTTTTGCTACTATGTAAGCGACTTTAAGACTGAAAGTTGGGAGAAGGAAGTCAGAAGGTGACGGTAACTCGATGTGTCAACCACGATAGAGGTGAACACGTTCACACGTTGAAAGGTGGGTGAGAAATATCAGAAGGTCTTGGTAATGCAACATGTAAAGCCACCATACAAGCAAAAATTGTCTAAATCAGAAGCTCGACATCTCAACCACGCTAGAACATTTAATCAAAATATTGTCGCCTATAGCGTAGTTGACGCATCGAGCTACTTATGACTCCCCCTTACTTTCCCTCCTGGAAAGCCAACTTACATTAGTGACAAAACGTCGAACTGTTGCTTTACTTTTATGCATATACTTTTCTACATTACTCTAATTCTGTTTGTATTGTATACACCGTGTCATTAAATTTCAAAGCTTTTCTGTCCAACATTCAAGTTATTAACTCAATAAACTGCATTATTATGTAAAAAAATCAAACCGATACACTTGTAAACGACCAATATATGAGAATGTCTTTATATCAAATGCATCACACTGTATAACATATACGTGCTTAAAACTCCACAGAAGCTTCTCCTCAACAACAAGCTATCCGTGTACCAATAGCAAGTATTCAACAATGTTCAAAAGTTTATGGCAATACCTTACCTATCAACGATGAACAACTATGTGCGGGTGGCGAAGCTGGAAGGGATGCTTGCAGTGGATTCGGTGGTGCTCCACTCTTAATAAGACAAACTACAACATATTATCAGGTAGGGCTGCCATTAGACGAAGGTTATTAGCGATATCTGGCATATTTGACTTGCAGATTGGAATTTTGTCATTTGGCTCAGATCAATGCGGTGCTCCAGGAATACCAAGCGTATACACCGACGTCAGAAAGTATACTGGATGGATTAGGGAGAATACACCATTATCGTACAACTACCAATAATTTGAATTTCTTTAAATAAATCACGTTAATTTAGGACGATTCTTGATATAGGAACCTGATATAAACCCAAGTTCTTCCGTTCATTTGTTATTATCAAATAAGAACTGTTTTTACTAATATTTTAGTTAAGCAAGATTAGTTGTAAATAAAAGACTATAATTTTTAAATCACTTTTCTTTATTATATTCTATTGTAAATGTGTCATTTTACGCTATTAAAAAGTCAAATGCAACACAAGTAGGATGAAATGAATTAGATGAGTGGTGTTCTACTTATATGTAATATATATTTTATATGTACATTCATAATATTGCTTATAAGATTCTTGAAGTATAAAAGTAACGATTTTTAAACAATACAGTCCGTGGAAGTACCTGGATAATTCATGAAAAGCGATATCTGATTAACGATAGGACAAACTTATTTGTTGCAGTAATACTAGGTTTAAATTTCATAAGAGGAAGTGGGCAATTTATTAGCAACATTAGATGACATAACAGGTTCACCTACTGCTGTAAATTTACCATAGGAGGCAAATTTATCAAAAACCATAACCCCAAGAAGATGGAGGTATAATGTTTAGAATCTTCTTAAAGACACATTAAAGAGGATAGAAAGAGAGATAAATAATAAAATGAGCATAAAAAGAGGCAATGCAAGATTGCTTGCAACTAATGGAATTTCGAATGTCCAATAAGAAGAAATAGTGGTTCACGGAGGATTGTAAAAAGGCTTTTGAAGAACGAAACCGAGTAAGGCTAATACTCGTAGTCACACCAACAGAAGACAACAAAAGAAAACACCACATATTACGGAAAAAAGGAAAGCAGGTTTGTGAACAAGAAAAACGAAATCATATGAACGAAAAGTTGAAGACGATAGAAGATAATTATATAAATAAAGAGATAAAGAACTTCTACTTCTAAATTCGAAGAAAACAAGGAGACCATACGAAAAGTAACCCCATATCTGAAAGGATAGGCAACTAATTGGAGGTGCTGAACAAAAACTGAATAAATGGGTAGAGTATTTTGATGTTTTAACTAGTGGAAACTTTGCAGGACACAGTCAGAATTCCGAAACACCAAACACTAACGAACAAGTATTACTTGAAGAGCCGACTTGAAAGAGATCGATGAAGAATGACGAAAACTAAGGAATAACAAAAGTGTAGGAAAAGACGACATTCCACCAGAAGTATTAAAGTATGTAGGAGGGAAACTAAGAGAGAGAATCACTCTCTTAATAAAACGGATATGGTTCGAAGAGCAGATGCAAACGCAAAGGAGATAAAATTAACTGCGAGAACTATAGGGAGAGGGTAGATTAACGACAGATCTGATTTTTACAATGAAGATGCTACAAAATGACAAACCAAAGTTATGAACAAAACATTTACACATATTCTTTATTGCTTTCAGGAAAGCGTATGGCGCAATAAAAAGGAACAAACTGTATGGAGTGATGGTAAAGCTAAATATCCCACAGAAACTGATCACTGATCAGGTTAGTGAAAATGACACTGTTAAACAGCCAAAATAAGATCGCAGAGGAAGGAAGAGTATCCCACAGTCTTACAGCTAAGACTGGACTAAGGCAAGAGGATCCACTATCAACAGTATTATTCCAACTAGTGCTAGAAGCAGCTTTTAGAGACAGTGCAAGGCAAGACCAACGCAAGGAATTATATACCCGCCAAAACAGAGAAAAATTGCCTAGGCTGGGCAGGGAGTAGCAATTACTAATAACAACGAAGAAGAAAAAAAAAATAGAAAGAAGATTAAGTAAGGCAATAGGCTTCTTGAAGAAATTATTAAAGTCTAAATTTCGAGAGTAGCGAAGATCAGAATATACAGGTCAGTAATAAGGCCAACGGTAATGTACGGTTCTGAAACATAGGTGTTGACAAAGAAGAACGAAATGAAGATAGAAGTGTGGGAAAAAAAATGTTAAGGTGGATATTTGGCAGAACGAAAACAAGGTAAGGCATATGGAGACGAAGAACCAACCTCGAGTTAAAATAATTATACGTGCATGGTAACATAGTGTCGTACGTCAAAGCTCAAAGACTGCGACGGCTGGGTCATTTAATCAGAATGCCAGAGCACACACATAGTAGAAGGGCACTGGAAGAAGGAAAGAGAAGGAGGAAAAAAAGAAACGGGTGATGGCAACAGTGACGATAGACTTACTAGTTCTGGGTTTAATGGATTGGAAAAGAACGGCACAAAACAAATTCCAATGGAGAAGAATTGTGAAGACGATGGAAGAACTGTAGAAACTTCTTACGAACTAGGTCATGAGCCTTGTAGGCCTGCAGAGCCAACTTATATGTAGATATAGTAGGCAAATTAAAAAAAAAGCAATAAACATAAAATATAGTGCAAATGCTTTCACCAATCTTGAATCTTTTTCAACCGTTTTTGCTTTGATTTAGTGTGCGCTACTTGTGTTTGTTTGTGCTTTAGCTATAAAATCAAGTTTGCCATATCGTTAGCTCATTTGATATACCTATACCAAAAAAAAGTTTGTAGAACCCGAAAAATCATTTTACTTACTAACTAAAATATTTATAATTATAATTATCTTTATTTGTTGTAATATAATTATTCACATTTTTTTCTGTTCATTCAGAACTAGCATATAGAACTATACAGGACAAGAATATCACAATCTATTAAGGTTTTCGTGGTAGAAGTGCGACAGAATAATGATGTTTTCCCACATTCTTTGAAGGTATTGAGTTACTTTTAAAAATGTAGCAATTACGCGAAGGCAACCTTTTAGTAATAGATTAAATTTTCGTCTATGTACAACATGTAATGTTCACATCGAACACAAAATTAACGAAAATGAATATGTTAAAATACAACATTAATAAAATACATTACACTTAAAACGAGTACGTACAAATTAATCACATTCATTATAACAATTATCAAAATGACTTCTTCTTTAGTTGATTATTAAAACTTCTTTAATAATTTCGTTCCTTGTGATTAATCAATATTCAGGCAGCTGAAATTTTATTAAGAGATCTGTGTGACAATAAGAGAGATTAATCATAAAGAAACTAATTATTAATTCAGTATATCATTATAACAACATTAATTATCACTTCTTTTAACAATAATACAATTTCTTTAGATATTAAAATCAAAGAGTTCGATGCAATTTGATCTACTTAATTATCGTTTTTATTTGTCTCTAAATCAATTTTTTACAATCAAAAAGCCCGGCCTGCTTTTTCGATGAAAAAAATTGTAGTTCTACTGTGCTTTAGTTTCTTGGTTTATTATCAAATTCCTTTCATAATATCTAAAGAATGTATCAAACAACATTTAGTTGGACCCGTTTTTTTTTTAAGTTCAACATCAAAATAATAATTTAAACCTAACAGAACGTATATGTATGTAATAACCTTTTAGCAACTGCAATTGGAATATAAAGTAGCATTCATAAGTACAGGACAGAATCGAATACTGTGTAGTTATTTCAAGACAAAAGCACAAGTAATTTCCTCATTTATGCTGAATATCTTCGCAATTAATTTGAGTATTATGCATCCAAGTAAAGAAATCATATAATGTATGTGGATACACATGATCGAAAAATGTATGATAAAACTACGTTATTCCTATCTTTTTGGTTTCCTACCGAATTAATTATGTTGAATAATGTTGGTCTCGTATTATAATCTAATATATCACCTAATATTCACAATCTAATTACAAATATTGATGATTCATTGCTATATTACGTTTTAAATTTATTTTACTTTAGCATCTTCCTCCGTATATGTAGTGCCTTTTAATCGTTCTCAATACTGATATTATTGCAAATTTCTTATTATCGAAGAGAATGATTTGAATGTAAGATTCAGATTCAGATTCATGAACAGAACTTCATCTAAAAATTTTGTATATCTGTAACAGTGACAGACTTATTCCATTCCACTACTGCCAACTTCACATACCACGTTTCCTACAAAATATTACTACTCCGGCAGGCCACAATTGATTTTGTCATTTTAATGCGTTAGATACTCTTTATACTAAATTTAATTAGAATTAAGTTGTATATTATAATTATACACTACTCGAGGTTTAGGAATATATCTAGGAATATAACGTGAATTTCTCTCTTAGTTCTAAGGGATTCTATTACGAATCCTGCATTTATTAACAATATAATTGATATCATATATCTCAATAATAAATAACTACCTAGAAGTATATACTGTCGCGGTATTCGATAATATTCTAAATTATTATTAATTTTGGAGTCTCTAGGTACATGCTCACCATTAGTTTGCTTGTCTATATCCATTCTAAACAACGCATAATGAGTTTTTTTTTCCAATAAACAACATTATTTGAAGTTTGTAATGTCACCATGACTATTATAGCTATGATAAAGTAACTAAATGTTTAGAAATTTAGAACAAATTCCGGATAAGTTAACATACATAAGTAGAATTAAGATTAGGTGCATAGGTTACGATTATGCAAAACTAGTTTTTTTTTAGAGGATAGGTTTGTACGGATTTGGAAACTTTAGACATTGCGATGCAGTGGTTATTTAGTGAGGTGGGCACCTGCCTATCTCTTTGGAGACAACAAAAAGCTATTTACATAAAATTTTAGTTCAATTGAATAACTGCAAGATCAAGTGCAGAGTTACCGATACAAATGAGGTTTAGCTTCACTAAATAGCAGTATAACAGCTATAATTGAAAATTCCCAAATCACAAAAAATAAAACGTTTTAGGTCAAAAAATTTTCAATAGTTACTTATCTGTTATCTTTGCTATGACCACAAGAAGAGTTCTTCCGGTCCAGTTTGGCTTCAAACATGCAGATTTCAGAAACCTTTAGATAAATCGAGAAAGAAACCCGACAAAGACGTTTGTTTGGTGACATTTTGAAGAAGACACCGCCAATTCATGCATCAAAAACAGTGGATCATGCTTGCTGCTGGTGTTGCCTTTATTATTTCGGAAATAATCGGCATGGTTTCGTTGAGCTGCACGTCTACTAATTTTGTATTTTGTTGTTGGTCTACACAGGTGCGCAGTATTCTACCAGTGGTAGACAAAGAAAGTAGTCCGTCAATGTACCCCATGTTGATCTTGCTAGTTTGTGCAAGATGTTATTCCTTATTTTTAGTTTCGTAGTTGTATTGCCTGTAAAGATGGCAATAAAGGCCGCCCTTTGAATGGCTTCAGATCCTCGATGTGATCTCGTTTCCTCGTGGTTTTGAGGTTCCACGTCACATCTGGACTAAACCGAATAGAGTTCGAACAGGGCATGGGGATGTAAGGACTCTTCAAATGCGATATAAACTAATAACAGTGCGTCGCATTACGACTGCTTGGCGTGTATATTGGGCTCTTTTCAGATTTTCTGGAACTCTCTCCGAAAGCGGTACAATGGTTAGTCAGGCTAAACGTAATACTGTGATATTCCACATTGCCAAAGAGGATAACTGTGCATGTAAACCGTATTTTCCTAATTTCTGCTGGAAGAACATCTCTTGAAACATTTTCTATTGACACCAATTTTTTCGATCCTCTTCCTCCGTCCTTACAACATCAAAGGATAAAGTGGCTTATATCGGCGTAGTTGGAGAAATAGAGTTGAAAGGGGACGTTTTGCATATCGGTACTGTAATCCTTTACAGCGACTTAACTTTCGGAGCAATTGGTGGAATTACCTAGCTGTATCGCATAGTTTTGAATAAGAAGAAGAGGGATCACGTATATAGCATTTGAACGTAGAAGCCGTATCTCTCAATAAAAGTATGCGTACACTCTTCTGTATATTATGTGATCTAACAATTTCAATCATCATTTTCATCAACGTTGTTGAGGACAGGCAAACGCTGATGCTTGGTAGAGTGCTGGTTGAGTTTTGGCTTTTATGGTTGTAATTCGGCATGTCTCATTCAAGACATTACATTCTTTAGCGTGGCCTGTTATGCCCCATATTGGGCAGGCTTATTCTGCCGCAACTGGGTGAACTATAAAAACATGACCTATTAGCAAACCAATGTGCACACTGCTTTGTGGACGTTTAGTAGCCAGCCTGTTCCACAGCATATTTGGCAAACTATAAAAACATAAATTACAGAAATCTTCTTATAACCTTACAAGTTTATTTTATATACAAGCGAATTGACAGAAAATAACATACTTCTTGAAATTTGCAACAGTTTGGGAAGAGCTAACGAACTTTTTGTGTTGTAATATTACACCAAAACCTATTTTCAATATATCTGTTGATTATGTGCAAGAATTAATGAAATTGGAATGGACATCATGGAGAAGGCATATTCGAAAATGTCGATACTACTCGTACACCAATACGTTCTTTAGCAAATACTGTTACTCCTAAAGATTTATAATACATAGTAGACTGATATAGTTACAACAAAGTTTTATTTTCTGTCATTCGAAGCAAACTGTAACGGTGAGCTGTAACGCAAATCGTAACGTTATATGTTTATAAATGTCTACAATTGAGTAACAACTTTATATTTACGATAATTATTATTACCTACCTAGGCGAAAGCAAGAAACTTGTATACACCGTCATGTTTATTTACACTTTACACATTAAAATATTAACGATTTAACACAATCAATAACATAAGATTAGAAGGTGAGGTAATTAAAGAGCATGACATTCCTTGTTCAATTATTTCGTATATACATACATATTATATTTGTATTGGTTGGAAGCAGTAGTAAAATATGTATTGGCGATTTGTAATAGGAAATGTTGTAGATTTACAGTTGGAGTAGTGACATAGAAAATCTGCAAATAGAATAGATTTTGATTCATAGTTATATACACATATACAATTTTCTTTAGATACACAGTACTCTCAAAACGTTTCCCATCAATCTACATTGGAAATACTGAATGAGAATGTACGTTGCCAACTTAAAAACTATATTCTGTATCAACTCTTCAATTCAATGCAATTGAGTTTCCTCTTAGATTCTAACCATAACGATTTTTATACGACAAAAATTTGGCACTTACATCACTAGACATCCATTTTGGGATGTAATTTTCTGATTTTATAACATGTTAATGAATCACGTTGCTGAATGTTCACTTGTAAAACAAAAAATTAACAACGGAGAGCTATAAGTAGTAGTCATGATGATGGTGTGCGAAAATCACAATATAGACAATTTTCTCCCAACGAGATATTGCGTTATTCCAAGTCGTTTCGTAAACCAGCTTTGAATTCTGGCGGTACTTGCTTTCTGAAGCAGTCATCTAGAAATTGACCCATGCTTCTATAAAGATGCTTCTTCACACCACCCAGACCGTGACTTTCGTCTGGATATATCTGTAATGAGAAGGATAAGGAATTATCACGATAACGAAATTTAAATCTAGGATCGTACTTGCTGCCTGAATAATGTTCCGGCTTCTGATAATGCTTTCACTAAGGCCATAGATTGTTGTAAATGCACATTGTCGTCTGCTGTCCCGTGCACCAAATAGAACATTTTATCTTTTAAAAGGTCAGCCTTCTTGCTGACATCTGCTTCGTCATATCCTTTGTAATTGTCGGTGACATTAGGGAAACCCATATATCTTTCCGTATAAGCTGAGTCTGTAAAAAAATCAAATATGCAACTTCAAAGATTTTTGCGGTAAATTGGTTAGAACAATATATTTCGTGAATGTAATGCTATAAAGGCCACTTGACATCATGCTAGGATTCCTACTTTTTCTATACTAGATTCTATTCTAGGATTTTATAAAGACTTTTTTAAGTCGAAGTACAACAAATCAGTACGATGGCGCTACTAAACAGTCTTTAATTTCTACCAACTTGACCAACATAAGCTAACTTCGTTTCCCATAATATACTGACCTTGTATTTATTTTCCTATGTTGTTCAATCTGCCAGAAGTACTTCTGCGCATGTTCTAGTATTAATTAATGAAACAAAAATAGTATAGTTTCAAAACTCGGAAGAATGTTTGTGCTTAATAGGATACTTTTTCTGGCTATTTTTTCTAGTTTCTAGATAATAGTATAGAAAAGATATGAATCTAGCATGGTGCAAAGTGGCCTTAATAAACATGTGAACTATTAATAAGATTAAACGAAAACCAAGAAGGTAGAGTTAGCTAAATCAAGTTTCAAGAATTTTTGATTCTCGTATTGCATTAAAGAATCATATTCCGTAGAATTATACAACTTTTTCTAGAAAGTCTGTTGAATCACAATCGTCGTAGCTATCTCTAGCTGTTCAAGTTAATTTAAGTGAGCAGTTTAAGGCCCTAAAAACACCAACAATGAAATTATTAACTGCAATATTTTTTGAAGTGTGATCGTTGGAAAGCTTGATGTCATGGAGACAGTAGTTTTTTGGCTGAGCAGCTATTTGGAGTTAACTGAACCTCCCCTCCTCCAAGGAATTATACTGTTTTGTAATGATCTTTTATTAGTTATGCGACATAACATCAGCTTCTACAGTAAAGAGAGGAATAGTAAGCGAGTGCCATACGGCAAAATGCAAAGAAGAGAATGTTGCCTTCTGCAGATTCACTGTCAGAACTATATATCCTATTAAAGATAGCTAATTTTTGAGTATTCGTTCACTATGGTCTATTTAATGGAAATTTGAAGTATATTTTGAGTAATTTGCACTTTATTGATGTATTCATTTACATTTAACGAAAACAGAAGATATATATTTTTCAGATAATTAACATATACATATATTGTAAGCTTTGTATTTGACACCGATTAAAGTTAACTTTCTCAATAAATAGAATAAACAACAACATCTAAAGCTCTTTTTCACATTGTGCAGAACTTCTTTGGTCAACAAACCGTGATACCTTCAAGGTTCCCTTAAGATGAAGAAACAAAAAAAGTTCCTGTCCATATTTAACCAATTTAAAGCAGCACTCAATGTTCTATTGTTCTAAGATTTTTGTTACAAAAGTTACGTTACAAATTTAACCTCCTAACTTCATACTTCCTACCAGACAGTAATTTTTTCAACAAGATAGAGTTCACTTCGCACTACACTCAACATGTTCGGCAGTAAAATGATAGCAATGAGCAAATGGATTGGAAGAGTCGATATTGAATGGCTAGCATGTACTAAAAAACTAAGATTTATGAAACTTAACTAACTAGGTACTCTAAAAGAACTGCAACAATGTATTACTAATGAATACTCAAATCACTACGCAAGTGCTCTAGAGTGTGCCGCCGCTGTTTTCAGCAGAATTTGTTCCATGGTGCGAAAGTTAGTGGTGGTCAATTCGAACATTTACTAAGTTGAATTAACGTTTAGTGTAGTGTAAAGTCAATGCAAAATGTAAAAGCTTTCATTTATTAAATGAAACATTAAAAAAAAATAAATGTTTTAACATAACAAACGTTTTTTGTCACGCTCTTGTCCACGATTTGAATGAAACATAGCAAGTATGGGGTCGTTGTAAAAGGAATTTAATGGCCTTTCAAATGAGGTATCACTCAATTCCAGTTCCTTATTAAAAGGGTTGGCTTCCCTGGCAGGGGCACGAATTTAGAGGGCCAAATGTACAACATGTATGTACTTATGTGTTCTTTTACAAAACCAATTTTGATGTGTGCATTCCTTCCAAAAAATTGCCGGTTTAGTTGTAATTAATTTTTTTCTTTGCACATATAGGTACTTATCTTGGACAGAAACACTTCATAATACTTTTAGCTGATTGTAAGTAAATTTCAATTGCGAGAGGACACTTTAAGATAATACAATTTTGTTGTAAATATTATCTGTTGTATTGCATTAAATAAACTAAGTGATATTAGCTAAGTACACCCCTGTACACGTCTCGGCATCGACAAAATGAGATGACCGATATCTGCTTGGGGCCCCCGGTTCCAAGCAACTTCAAATTCGTTGATTAACTGCGCCAAAGTTTGTGGAGGATGGTGCAAAGTGGACAATCTCCACCCTATGATGTCCCACACGTGTTCGATGGAGTTTAAATTCGAGGAACAGGTTGCCAACGGCAAAACATTAACGCCTGTTTCTTGGAAAAAGTCTATAGTTCGATGAACAATATGGGGATGTGCATTGTCTTGCTGAAAAGGGACGCGTGGACGGCCATCTAGATAAAGTAGTAAAGTGGTTTGTAGGACATCGTGAACATAACGCGCAGCAGATTCGCAATTAATGGCTAAAGACGACATTGTGCCATTCTGCTTCCCAATGCAACCGGTCTCTGCACCAGTTCAAGGGTTAACGATAGTGGTCCGCATCAAAGGAAACACTAATCGTGGACGGTATGAGAAAAAGTTAAGGTTCGAATGCGGCAATACATATAGTGTACCCATAGTAACATATCTACCTTCTTCTCCAAACCACTGACCAGCGATTTGACGCTTTGTAGCAATACGGACGCGTAGAGCTAGTTGTCTGAAGTGCCTATCTTGACGCTTTGTGGTACACCTGGGTTAAGCAGTTGGGCTTCTTCGTGTTCGTCTATCTTCTTCTGCCCTCGCTCGACACACACGCATTACCGTCATTGCAGTACAATTAATACGACGGCCAATTTCGCGATAGGACAAACCAGCACCTCGATAGGCAACAAGTCTATCGTAGTCAAAGTCACTAACACGGTGATAATTTTGACGTCTTCGAATTCTAGTCATTTTGTTACGCTTAATAACACTTGTAGACAGACACGCAATAACTAAACTTTTCTATATTAGTCAGGTCTCATTAATATGAATCTTTTCGCAGACAAGTAAGAGAAAAATTATTTTTCGCATTATTCCTTCTGGCTGTAACACTTCTAATGTTACTAATTATAAGTGTATAATTCTTTGGATATTAAACTAATATTTAAAATTCAAAATAGTCTGGCAAATAATAAATTACTTTTGCAGGATTTAGTATTTGTTAAAAAATACTGGCTCATCTGTAATATACTTTCTCGTCAATAAGTCTCGTAGTTAAGTTCCGGTATATACCAGAATTCCACCTCAGAAATTCAATTTAGATATTGTGCTATTGACTGACTACAGCAGCCGATGTTACGATTAAGTAAATAAAAGAAGTAGTGATAAAGAAACAGACAGGAAAGGTGCCGGATTTCGATCAGATAACAATAGAGGCAGTAAAGGCATTATCCGGAGGACAATGGCGTGTAAGGGATCATCACACCGATAACGTAGAAATTTTAGAAGCGTAACACCTGCTCATCCAATTAGAAAAGCATTTGTGTGAGAATAACAAAACAAAAAGTTTTGATAAGAGAGAAAAATACTTAGATGTGTGTATTACACCTATGTAGAAAATAATAGTAAGACATATTTTATATAAAATTAATGTAATGCGTAAAATATATGTACATATAAACGAGAAATTAATGGCTTAAACGCTAGCTGCTTACCGTATAATTTCCAATTCGTTACAGGCGCTACAGCTATCGCACAATGGAATACGTTGCGTGGACTAGCCAGGGCTAACGCAGCTACGAAGCCACCATAACTCCATCCCCAAACTGCAATTCTCCTTTTATCGATATAATGTAGGGTATCCTTTAAATACCTGCAAAACAATTATAAACATACGAATTCATTCTATACTCAATGGACTTACTCCGTGACTTCTAACTGATCAGCTACTTCCACTGATCCTAACTTATAATATACTTTATGTAGAAACTGGTGACCTTGGCCACCTGAACCTCTTCCATCAATTTGTGCTATGATTAAATCTTTATTGCTAGCTAAAAATGTATTCCAATCAACCCTCCAACGTTCCGTAACTAATTGACTACCAGGACCACCGTATACTTGCACTACTAAGGGATACCTTGTAATCTCTTCTTCTCTTAGTCCAGGTGGAAGATGTAAACGCACATGAGCCTGGTATCCGCCAGATATTCTGACAGGAAACGTTTTAATTTGGGGCATAGCCATCTTTTCAACGCGCTCCCTTAGGAGAGAATTATTCTGCATAACTAGTAGTAATTTGGGCGTAGGAATGGAAGCCCTATACAAGCTGCTCATCGGTATTCCAGGACCGAGACATTCCAAAATGTAGTAAGTTGCTGTAATGGGACTGAAGATCGCGTTGTGATATAGGCAAGGTGGCTCGGTCTGTACTTCCACCGTTTTCTTTTTCCTTCTTCTCGGAAGAGGTGTGGTGAACTCGTCTTCTTCCTCCTCGGTCCAATCATCTGGTTTCGGACGATTTCTCATAATGAACTCGTGCTCGTACAAATAAAACGATGCCGTCGTTGGTGCTGGTTCTGCAACACATGTCAGGCAAATCGGAGGTTGTAAAGCTGCTCCTGCTCGCGGGGGAACTGACGTCATTCGATACAGATGTTGCTGTCCTGGTTTACCTTCGGGAATACCCAAGAAATAACTGTAATTTTAGCAGAAAGTTGATTGTGAATTTGTGTTTTAATATGCTGTATGACGGATGTATGTATTTTGGTTGTTCGAAAAAATGTACTACGTATGAAAGAATAAGTTTTTACTAATTTGCTCATTAAATTATTGGTTGCTTTGAAGTAGTTCTAACCAAGTTGGATTTTACATTATTTAGTAGGTACTAATATAATTCCACCTAACCTGAGACTAATTTGTAAACGAACTTATCGGCTCACATGCACATTTTTCATATAAATGTCTAAATAGCTTTGTGATTTGCAATCGATATTTCATCAATAAGAACTCCAGCTGTTCAGAATAAAGCGCTTTCACATAATACTGCATATACCTATGAATACATATCTGAATTTTCCATTCTACCGGTCCTATTCTTTAAGGTTGAGCTATAGGCCGATACGTTTGCATCAACGAAATCTCGCACAAGTGAAAATATATCGTCTCCGAATTGTTTCCGTTAAGTTTCGCGTCGAACTACTCACATAACGTCGTTCGAGTGATCCCAGGCCAATATTCTGGATATTTCGAATTTACCATGTGTTAACGGTAAGACTCGTCTCTTGGGTATGTTAACGGATATAGCGTGCCTGAAGTATCCTGCAGGACCATCTCGAACCGGTGCCACCGTAATATAGTTGGAACTGTCCGTGCCGAACAATGGACTGTCGCCCATATCCACCCAGCCTTTCCCATCTCCGGAGACCCTTTGTGTCTGCAAAACGAAATAAATCAGATTATAGACTTCAGGAAATGTAACCCGTTTATTTTTTCGGCATTTTCAATTTCGGACCCAAGCGTAAACTGCTACAAGCGAAAGATCAGCGATAAATTTGCATGTCTACTAGCATATATAAAAGTAAATATTGGACGATCGAATGCTCGCAAGGAAATACGCTCTTATTTTCCGTACGGATAGATTTTGTAATATTTTCTAGCTAACAGGAGAGTAATAGTTTGTATTTACGGTGCAGTCAACTGAAGATAAAAATATAATATTAACTTCTTGAATAGAACTTGATATACTTGTGATGGTAAGAGTATCTACTTTGTAGCCTTCTTATATGTGAAACGGCAATACATACATGAATAATATGAATACATATTATTCAGTACTGTGAGTTGTGTAGTTTGGCACATCGAATTTTTTGCAGTAGTCCGATTTATACGAAAAAAAAATCCAATCTTGGAGGAATCTATCGCCATACAGTCGATGTGTATACGTGTATACGCCTCATCACTGCCAAACTATGCCAAATGTTTGGGACAAAACTCAAACTTGATTAATCAACACCGGTGTGGACGTTCTTCAATGGGGAATTCGATGGATGACAGAATACGTAAATATAAGGACTGAATCATGAAAATACTCCAACATTATGCGAGAAGTTGGTCCGCAGATTATTACGAAACTAAATGAAGACACAATAATTCGTTACAACTAAAGTAATTGAAGCAAGGAGGAGCTCTTTCGATTGGTGGTGATTGCGTAAATTCATTACATGTTACGTTAAAGTAGTGCCATGCTGTTGATGTTGATGTCAAAGTTTAAGTAAGATTGTCCTGGTCATCCCAACTCAGATCTGGGACGGAAGTATTTAGTAATGATGACAAAACGGAGAAAGTAGGTTGTATTTCGTAAATGATAATTGGTGAAAGAGTGAAGTAGAAAACTTGTTCAATATACAGAGGTATTTCGTATGTAGTTCTTGTATTGTGCCGGCATATCTCCTCTCAGAGCAGTCCATGACAGAGTGCTGAGGCACCTAAGAGAGATCCCCGCAGCTACAACTTCCAGTACTGAGCCGTCTACTGACATCAAACCCAAAAGCATGTTGTGTTGAATCTGTTATTATGTACAGACCACCTCAGTTTGTTAGAGTCCACTCTTCTCCAAACATTAGACGAATTACAATCCTCATCAACGAGTTGTTGACCAAGTTTCCATGGAAGCTTTCCTGATTTTAGGCTAACGGTTCTGTCCAATCAGGAGTTCACTTCAAGAGTCATGAATTAAAAAATCTTTGGGTAATTAGGAAATCTATTAGTAATTGGATTTGCAAGTTCAAGTATAAAGCTCAAAGAGCCCAGCCAATGTGATTGTATAGTATATTCTAGGACGCGCCCGGGGGCTTTCCGGGCTTAGGACAAAAAGGAAGAAGTCAAAGTAATTTATAGTATTACGCAATCTTTCGGATGTTCTGCTGAATCTTATACGCTACAAAGATACTGTTAGAGTTCTCAACCATTAGTGTTGTGGAAGGTGTTGGCTATCAGTTATGGAAAGACTTAACTTTCATTGTACTGACTTAAGCTATGAAGGAGTTAATTAATTTGGCAGATTGCAGGAATTACTTCTTTAAAACTGCATGCAGCTTCTCAAACATAGACTAAGTAATCAAATTATAATGAATCTAATGTAATTCTATATTATTGATTCAGTAATAATAGCAGCTTAGTATTACGTCTATCAAAACAAATGGAACTGTTTCCATTAAACAATGGAAGAATATTGAAATAATCTCGATCTTTCGCTGCATAATTGAAAAATGACAAACCTAGTAGAACTTACTTGACGATTCCGATCTACCAAACATGTACATATATTGAGGCAGTATATCAAGCTATTAATTTTTTAAGTTGCAATCTTAGAATGGAAGTCAAATAATAATAACAACTTATGCCATAACATTTTTTAACAACTTTCGCAAATTATAGTGGACATTGGCTGGCCATGTGTTAGAAATTGTAAAACTTAGGATATTGTTACCTCCACATTGTAATGAATACAAGAATAGGTATAGCCTTGTACAAATTCACCAATAAGACTTTATGAGCAAGATTACATATTATTCTAATAGAGACGATCACAAGAGCTCCATCGAGCTTAACTAACAATGAGTTTGTATCTCATATAATTTACATACAGCGGTGCTGAAACTCTTAAAGCGACTATTAGAGAAGGTTACTGAGTAGATGTAAGGTTAGTGATGTTAATAATGTTTATGCACAAGACATTACTATCATGTATAAATTGTAGAGATTTATTTTCTGTTCTTGATGTTTTCTCAATTCAAACTCATATTTGGAGAATTGCGTGAATGTGCGCATAAATAGTGGTAAAATCTTGTTAACTCATATAGCTAGCAGGAAGTAAATAGTGTACCTACACTACACCAACAGCAACGGAACAGAAGGTGTTCAACCCTTTTGGTTTTTAGGCTTCAGGCTTTTAAGCTAGCCCTTTTTTAAGCTGCGCAACAAAAAAACACTTTTTAGAATACTTCAATGATCAGGAATAGTGGTGAAAATTGTGTGAAGGTTTTCAAAAATGAACGAATTTAAAACATCCATACAAGAAGACAATAGTAGATTCAGGTAACAAAATTGCTAATGTTCTGCGTGGAGAGCGATATAACAAGGATTTGCAAACAACCTTCATTGCGGTAGAATATTAGATACTTGCAGTTTCGAACATTCGCTAACTAAGCAGCCAGTTGTGAACACAATTAATTGTGGAAAGATCTTTTCATATTAAATTCAATAGTTAACTTGGCCTTAAGTTTGTTGGATGGTAGGTAATCCATCGAATAGGATTCTATTATAGTTCCTACTGTTTTCTCTCCCTAGTAAGTTTTTCGTCTAATTTTTTTCTATGCAATAAGTCAATATACTACTGCACTTTTGATATATCCAATACAAGTCTAAAATTTTGTCCAATTTCAGAGTACCTACTTTAATTAGAAAGGTGATGACATTTCTTTTGTAAAAATACTTACTCCTTAGTTATGGATTACATATTCTAAGAGTGGGTTTCCTTTTGAAAACTATTTAGGTACTAGATACAGTACAAACTTTCTTTGTATACCCTTAATATGTATGTATTTAGAAGTTAAATCAATCAAATCATTTGCATAACTTTTAACTAAAACGTTCAAATAACAAATTTCTTACATGTCTGAACAGATAGTGATTACAGAAACATGTTATATGTTTATTCTTACCTCTTGACAGTGCCATACAGGAGTCTTGCAGACGGAAACCAAGGATAAATTTTGCGGTCGGTTTAGCCATACAACAGATACTTCAGTTAGAGTAATCCACGAGACCGCCGTGAAGTAGTATTCCCTAGAGGAGAAAAACTTTAGTGAAACCGCGTTCACACAAAGTTAAGGTATATACACATCGTATTAACGCAGTAGTAAAATATCTGTAAGCTATTTGAAAAAGTTTGAAGGCTTATTTTATTGTTAGTTATGCTTGTATTTTCCAAGAATTTATCTCTAGAAGTTGGAGTAGTTCTTCATTTTCTCTATTTGTATTAGTTATTAACATAAACAATTTACTACGAAAATGTTAGTTGATTGCAGTAAATCGCACACGTTTTATATTTATGCATAATTTAAGTCGTATTGTAAAAGAGTTTGAACATTTTATAGCGTCGTATCTTTTTTGATTTACTTCAGATAGAATGACTTGCAAATGTATTTTAACGATTAAATTTTATTGTCTTAGAAGCTATAATAAAATTGCCAATTCCCAGAAAGCGTACTTTGTATCGTACTTGAAATAAATGCAAAAAGAGACTTAAATGTTAGTTTGATGACCTGTATTCCCGACACTTAATCGATAGACCCATCTACAACACATATTCTGTAAGAACTGTTTTGATATCTAGTGACTACAGAACCGAATTTGTCCTTGACAATTGACATTATTTCTTACTATTTGCTTATATTTACAGTTATAATACTCTATCCACTTTAAAGGTGTCTGTGACCAATTTATGTTATAAGGGATGAGACAAGATGTTTATAACTAATCACTACCCCACCATCCTACTCAGTGACATCTACTCAGAGTTACAGTCATGTGATAGTTTTACATCAGAAATGAAATAATAACATTAGCAAGAAATTTTATTAACATGTAACACGAAAAAAGATGGAAATATGTTTGGCCACCACGTAGCTCAGTGCAATCCTGTACACATTTAGGTATCAACATGCCAAGAAACTCGAACTTCGTTGATTAACTGCGCCAAAGGTCTTGCAGGATGGTCCAAAATGGACAGTCTCCTGCCCATGATATCCCACACATGTTCGACCACGGCATATCATTAACGCCTGCTTCTTGGAGCAAGTCTATAGTTCGATGAACAATATGGGAATGTGCGTTGTCTTGCTGAAAAAGGACGTTTGGACGACCATCTACATAAGGTAGTAAAGAGGTTTCCAGGACATCATCACCATAACGCACAGATGTCATACTGTCTGGAATAAACAGAAGTGGTGATCGGATACCATAGGCAATAGCCCTGCAAGCCATTTCTCCAATAGTCCTGTGTACATGCATTTCAACAGCAAACCCATATCGTGTCATTTTCCATGCCGGCGTCGTACCCTTCTACGACAGAATCGCGATTTGTTGCTTAAGATGACATTATGCCATTCGGCTTCCCAGTGCTTCCGTTCTCTGCACCAGTTTAAGCTTTGACGACAGTGGTCCGCAGTCAAAGGAAGCACTAATGTATGGACGGTTTGAAAAAAGTCCAAAAGTTCGAATGCGTTGATATGGTGTACGCATAGTAGCAGGTCTACCTTCTTCTCCAAACCATAGGTCAGCGATTTGAGGCCTTGTAGCAAAACGGTGTTGTAGAACTAGTTGTCTGAAGCGCATATCTTGTCGCTCTGTGGTACACTTCGGTTGACCAGGTGGTTTTCTTCGTGTTCCTCTACCTTATTCTGTCCATACACGCAGTACCGTCATTGCAGTACAATTAACAGGACGGTCAATTTCGCGATAGGACAAACTAACATCTCGATAGGCAACAATTCTACCCCTGTCAAAGTCAGTAACACAGTGATAATTCCGATGTCTTCCTAGACGGACACGCAATAACTAAACTTTTCTACATTAGTCAGCTTTCATGATCACGAATGTCTTCGCAGAGAAGTAAGAGAAATTTTGTTTTCACAAAAAGTATCAATGACAAAAAGTCGACATTCTTATCATAACATGCTTTAAATATAGTCACTTTAATGCCAAAAAATGAAGTTGAACAAATTACTCTTCATGGGTCTAATGTCACTGAGTATAATTAGTCTTTTAGTAATAAGAAGCTTGTGTCAAATAATTCTGCACTAAATGCAAAGTTTTCGAGGGTCAGCGCATCTAGTTAGCAATTCGCTGAAACAGCCTCGCTATAATATACAGAAATTAAGTGCTATAATAAAGCGACTATAAGCGATATGAAGGTCGAATCTTGGTTGACACTTCCTAATTTATATGGTTCCTAATTTATATATGGTTAATATGCGATAAACACTAATTTGCAATATAGCTGACCGCAATCTTGGAAGGCCTACCTCATTACATTTCTGCAATATATGCTTTTACCCTTTATAGCTAGAATTAGTGAGCGTAAACGAGCATAGAGCGAACAACCAGTGGCTAGCGTTTACGGGTCATTTTACTCGTGAATCACGATTCCAGGCCCATTGTTACGTATAGATAAAATTGTACTTTTTCAGACGTTTGTGTTTAATGTACTAACAATAATGTATTTCTAAAAAGGAAATGTATTTCTGAGTACGTTATGATATTGATAAACAACTACATTTTATTACGAAATGGATATTCTTTTACTTCAGTAGTAGAATATAGCGCGTTTCGTAATATGTAGAGTGATGTCACAGTTTTGAACTGCTGTATAGATAGAGTCGAAAACACCAGAAATCAAAATAATTTTGAATGGAAAGCACTTAGACGGGAATTATCACTTGCATAAGTTTCAATTCGTAAATTTATTACTTTTCTATATTCTTCTCAAGTAATCTCATACAAAATTCGATTGGTTTAGTTTAATGTTTGGATTTCTTTTTCCAAAATGGTAGCTATTCCAAACAAACGTTTACTTCGGTATAAAATTAGTTTCTGGTACAAGTAACTGGAAAAACACCAGGTAAGAAAGAGAAGAACGAAGTAAACACAATAAGAAAGGACTTGTGCTGCGTTTGTGATGCGTTACTTGTGCAAATTACGTCTGGTTTCATAATCACATCGTGTGTTCCTTTAAATAAGCAAACTCTTAATTAAAGGCTTTAACACTGCTTTTATATTTTCATCATATTTGTTCCACTTTTAGGTCATTAAGATTAGATAATAGGGTACTTAGAGGTCAAAATACAAACACCGCTTTTAAAATGAACACTTTCATAGAGAAAATAAATAAATAAATAAATGAAACAAACAACAGAAATAAATAAACAAAAGAAAGAGTCCATATAAATTCGTTTTTTGCTACTAATGCATGTGGGTATTCAGTACAAGGCAGATGAGGGAAGTCAGAAAGGGCACAGTCCTTGACGTGTCAACCACGCATATTAGTGGCAAAACATGCAGTCGGTGTTTCTTCTTCTTTTTGTACTTTGTTTAATTTTATTTTTTTATTGTATTTATTTACACTATTATGATACCTTCAAAACCTGCAAAACCCGGAAGTTCTCATAATATATTACTTTCTGTTGTCAGTTCCGATCGAAACATACTCCAAGTTTGAAGTGCGAGCGGTCATTCGTTTTTTGCATGCAAATATTAAAACACCTACTAAAATTCATCAAAAATACTGAAGACTTACGGAAAAGGCGTTATGAGCCGAAAACAAGTTAGTGTTTGGTGTAAACAGTTCAAAACAGTTCAACGCACAGCTCTGAACGACGATCACAAAGGTGTGCAAACAAAACCGTCAACAACGAAAACGGATGAGAATCAATTAAAGGTCGATGGGCTGATTCGAGAAGATTGTCGGTTGAAAATATTCGTAAAAGCTCTGTTCATGAAATTGCATCTGAATTAGGCTATCGAAGAAGGTCCGCGAGATGGGTCCTAAAACTGTTCACAGACCAATACAAAATGCAACGAATGACGGCGGCACTGGGACTTTTAATGCGCTATTGTCAGGAAAGCAGATTTCTAGAGTTTATAGTTCCAGGGCAAGGGTTTATTCATAGAGATTTTACCGCCAAAAACGATTTTCAACAGCGATATTAATTGTCTAACTCTAGAAAAACTATACCAAGCCATTCGACAGAAACGAAGAGAAAAGTTGTCGAAAGGAATCCGGTTGTTGCATGAAAATGCAAGACCACACACCTCAAATCAGACCAAGGCCTGGCTTCAGAAACACAATTGATAAGATATTGTCCATCGGTCCCATAATCCCGACCTGGGTTTCATATGTTTGCGCAATTGAAGGTTTATTTGTCGCGTAAAAGGTTTGAAGACGACGGCAAACTTCAAGATGAAATATGGCAGAAAGTTGGATCGCACCTTCTACGAAGAGGGTATGCAGAAGCTTGTGCCTCGCTGGGGTAAATGCCTTAACATTGACGGCGATTATATTGAAACGTAGCACAACGCAGTTTACACTTTTAGTTAGTGTATGTTTGATTTCTATAAATAAAGTAGTCTGTCAGTAATTCACAATCGTACCTTAGTAACCGGACATCCCTCGTATTCAATCAGTTTTCCGAACTTTATTTTCACCACTTTAAACTGTATAAACATGCATTTTACGTTTTAAAAATGACTGTACTAAGTTGACGTTCGTTCATTCATACACATTATTCCACCCAGGCTCTAAAGTTACTCATGACATTCCGCAGCATTTGCACTTGTATGTGAGCCATTTTTGCTCGAATTTGTTTTTTCAGGGCTTCAGTTACTCGTGGTGGATTATCCTGCCTTCAATATTGGAGTATCACCCTGTATATTACAAATAATAACTTAAGTAGTTGCCGACAGTGGTGTAATGTAACATATTGTACAAGTAAGCAGGTTATTATGTCACTATTTTATGTTAACGGTGTTTTTGTGTGCTGATACGATAGTATTTGATCAGGCTATGCGCACAGAAGACCCACAAACATCGCAACTGTAAAAATAAATATACGGACCAGTAGTGTGTGTTTAAAGAAAGTCTATAATAGTGAAGACATAACCTGAAAAAATAATGGCGGTAAATAACGTAAATTCCAATTTACCATTGTTGGGTGATGCCAATTTTTTAAATTGGATGTTCAGGGTTAGCTGCATTTTGGATGAGAAGGCCTGTAATGATGTAGTAGTAAAACCATTATCAAGTGAACAATTAGAGCAACTGTCAGCGAAGGAAATAAAAGTTTATGATGCTAAGGATGCCAAGGCACGTTCAATTATTGTGCAACGTATATGAGATAGACATATAGAATATGTGAAGGAAGCAAAAAGTTCTAGCGAAATGATAAAAACATTAAAGAGTATATTTGAGAGAAAAAGTACATTGTCAAAATTGTACATAAGACGTAAGTTATTAACTTTGAAATGTGAAGACACAAATTTCCAGGACCATTTTGTAAAGTTTGACAGCTTAATAAGGGATTTAGAAGCAACTGGTATCAAGCTTGATAAAGATGACAAGGTACCTATGTCATTTATTGTTAATTATGACCGAGAAATATCAAACAGTCATAACGGTATTAGAAACGTCCATGGGAACACTTACATTGGATATTGTAAAAGGCAAATTGTTAGATGCTGAATTGAAACTGAAGAATACGAAACAAGATATGCCACCTACAAATGAGGAAAGCATCCCCACTCCATTCTAGCGGTTCAGCACATTTATCGCGTGTATTAAAATCGCTGGTTGCTCTGCCCTACCCAATATAATTTAATTTTTTTATATGCAAATTTTAATAAAGAAAGACTATTAGTTCTTCATACACTTAAGAAAAAATATCATAGAATGTAAACCAAATCATCGAAATTGAAAAAATAAGCAATTAGTTTGTTCTTCATACATATCCAGCAGAGATCTTTCTTTATTTTTCTTAGTTTTGGAATATTGGGCCAGTGCCCAGAGATTTCCTGATCGGTCTCCCACTGTGGCAAATGAGCTCTGACGTGGCTTTCTATAAAACCGTACAATGGTTCTGGTCCAATGAATCAGGACTACGTAGTGTTAGTTTATGTTTTGCAAATTACTAGTATAGACAACTAACATTCTTATTGTACCAATCTCAAGGAAGAAAGATTAAATGTTTTATTATGAAAACTTTTTAAGTCTATCGTTTGAGATGACGATAATAAGACGAAGAAGGTACTGAAATGATATTTTATAGTGATAATTTTTCAAAAAAGTTTTCGTATTTTTAACCCTTAAGCGCCGTCGTGCGGTCATGGTGACCGCCAGCAATATTTAATTATAAGAATACTTCTCCCAATCGTTTCTGTTATCTCCCAGAATTCCTATACCTTCAAATGGCATCATATTTAGTATATATCTAGAATAGTGTCGTTACACATGTACTTGTATTCAATCAAAAGCGCATTGAAGTTTTGAAGCGGTCACGGTGACCGCACTACGGTGTTTGAGTATTTTGTACGCCGCGTATAGGGACTGTGAGAAAATGAGTGATAATCCTGGACCGTCAAAAAGAGTTCATTACGACGACCCAGATTTTGAAAGAACATTTCTTAAATAGTCTGAAGAATGTGGTGACGAATACAGCGATAATGAGGAAGTCGATGAAAGCTATTGGGAAATGAGTGAACACGACTCTAATTCAGACGACGAGACCAATGAAGTCGAACTTGATGAAATCATACAAGACGAGGACCCTGAAGAAAACGAAATGCAGAAAGAAGGTGTACGTGAAAATATCTCGAGTGTAACAAAAAGTTACTACGGAAGAAACCGTTATAAATTGTCATCAGAGTGTTTTGTCACACGTAGTAGAACTCAGAAACATAATATTGTGATGCAACTACGAGGACTTAAACCTACCGCAAAATTAGGACCAACTGCAGATCCGATTTCTGTATGAAGTTTACTGTTCTCAGAAGATATTTTGCAAATAGTACTATTAAAACGTCAACTAAAATCTAACATTTGCAGCGTCTTGAACATTGCTGATGAGCACATACCTGAAGTATTAGTTGAAAAGCTTGAAAAGCGCAAGACATGTTATTGTTGTCCAAGTAGACTCAAAAGAAAAACTTTTCACTTATGCTGCAGTTGTAAAAAACCAATCTACATCGAATACTCTTCAAAACTATGTCAAGACTGCAAGCGAAATTTACAGTTACTTTGCACATTGTAGTTTTTATGACACCATATCTTTGGACAATTATTTTTATGTACAATATTTGGTTTGATATCTATATTCTTAGAAATATGTCAATTTGTTAAGACAAAGTTTGTTTACTTTTCTCAAAAAAATATTTGGATGCGGTATGTACAAAATCGCTAAATATTACATTTTGTGAAATATGTAGTAACTGGAAAGATAATAAAATAATCTTTTGTATTTTTCCTCTGCCTTTCATTTATTAATGAATAAATAAATAGGTCTGACTGCTAAAAGTAGTAATTTTTCTATTAATTACGGAAGTGGGCCTTGAATTATTTGCGGTCATCATGACCTCACTACGGTAGCGTTGTAAGTACTATTCGACTACGGCGCTTAAGGGTTAAATTAAACAAGAGTGTTTTAACGCTGTTCAAATATCATCGTAATTATGTTGAGAATTATTTTATCGCATTACATATGAGAAACGTTTTGGTATTCAAACCAGAAATGATTAACTTTGCGATTTTTTGAGGTAAATGTGAATGAATTGCAACTAAATCTTGCCAACACATTATTATACAATATTAACAAACATATAAATTATCGTTTGTTTAGACACCCATCTTAACCCGATAATATGCTTTCAAATTAACATACACACAATTTATAATGTTTGAAATAGATCTTGATTAATGTGATGTGTCTTGCATAATCTCTATAATCTTTCCATATCTCTGCGAACTGCTTACAGTATCTATAATTTACAAGACGTCTAATCAATACAGGACAGAAGTCCTGTTAACACTTTACGCCTGTTTTCCAATCCTGTGCGATATTGACTTAAGTAATTAGAGCTCGGGCATGTAACCCGTTGTCACGAGCCGACTGACGTCGGAGCTCGCGCTACTAATTAGTTAATTTGCTAAATTGCCTGACGGGAGAGAGAAATTGAAGATTATCTCGCTTACATGCCGTTGAGAGAGGACGGTGGCTTCACCTCGCGCATCCTTATATTAGAAGGGTCCGCTAGGTCGGCCACGGTAAGCTTCACCTGAGGATTTCTCGTCCCCGGTTTCGGATATCTCAGCGAACGGATGTCCGGGTAAAGTCTTCCTTCCGTCGGTGAACCGTACCACGGGAACCTCAATTCCTCGACTAGCGTGTCGTTAAAGGAGGCGAATACCATCATGTGACCGTCGTTGGACATCCAAATGGCGGAATTCGTTCCCAGTATTTCCTCTATAATCAGAGCGAGCGAATGTGTTAATTATTTACGCAGACAATATAATTAGATGGTAACGTTTTAATCTTGCATTAAGCTTTTTACACTTTCCGCGTTTGTAATTCTAGAACGTTTATGTACGTTGTGTAAAGTTTATTTTCGTATAATAGGACTACGTGATTTTATAATTAGTGGCGCTACGACAATGTATTTTTCCATTGCGTTTAATTAAACCTGTTTTTCGTAAAACATGTTAAAATAAAACAAAAACTTTTGAAATAAAACTAAAATATATTACAAAATACTTTAATACAATGCAGTTAGTTCTGCCAAGTACATATTTTATAGGTATGTACTCATAGGTACTTGTTGATCTATTGCGTATTTATTTTGGCCGCAAGGGTATTATTTATCTTTTCTCAGATGTAATACATAAAGCTTATGTTCAGACGAATCCAATATTTTATCATTTGTGTCTGAAAAATACACGAGCGTAGTGATATGGTTTTGATTTTAGTTTCGCGTGTTTGGCAGCCATTATCAGTACGTACTCGATTTATGGTCGATAATTCAATTACCGACCATTCATTTATATTATAAAAACTTCTCGTAAGTAGGACAAATTTTTTCTAGCCTTTTTGATATCAAATTTATCCCAAGCGGGATTACTTAAAGTTCTCTGTAACTCATGCAAACTATCAGAAATGTAGATATCTATATTTTTGTATTATTCCGCAATGAAAGACCATTTGCTGCCTCTTGAACGAATAATTAATAACCTCAGCAAATTGTTACATGATTTATTCAAGCTATGTATACTGTCTTCCAACCGAATGGATGAATCTTTCGATCCTTTACAGGATTACTATGGATTACTATTGCATTCAGAGTCTGAAGTCTTCTCTAAACTGTCTTTCTCAAATCTCAAGCAACCCCTGTGGCCATCTGGAGCATTTTATTATGCAGTCAGTTTATGAAGCAAAAATGTAAATGCAACAATCAAAAGTGTGAGAAAGATTGGAAGGGGAAAGCATATAATCGAAATGGATTAATGGAAAGGAAAAATTGATATACTAAGAAATAAGAATAAACTAGGATACTTTAAAAACATCTATATTAATGAAGATTTAACTAGGTAAGAGAGAGAGAGATACGAAACAGAATTAAAGAGAGGGCAAAAGAAGAAAGAAGCAAAGGAAACAGAACCACAATAAAATACCAGAAACTGTCTATAAATGAGAAGGAATGGATATCGAATTGTCTAGAAAACGATCTCAAGGAAATAAAACATAATAAAGAGGAGCTATGGCAAAAAACTAGCAGCAAGTGGTAATGGCGATACTACGAAGACGACTAGCGCAAAGAAAACGGGCACGATAACTAATATGAAGGAAGGAACAAAGAACAGAGATCCCAGATTTACTTCCAACCATATAATGTGCTCCGTCAGTCGCAATTCCAGATAATTTAGTTAAATTCAAATCCATTATAGAACATTTTTCCAGAAGAGCTTTGAGCATGTCATTCCCCTTGGCTTGACTTGTGAAAGAACTTCTTTGAACTATCATTCGACTGAGCTAAATTTTTTCAAACTTCTTTGCATTTTTCGGACACATTATTTTGGTGGCGATATCTAAAACACTGCTTTACAAACTCACCACCTTTAAAACGGCCGACAAGTTTTCGCTATTATTCGAGATATTTCCAAGCAAACGTCAGTAGCTGTTTCAGCATCTTGAATTGGTTTTGCAAACATAGCTTGCTGGCCTATTCCCTATATCTTTTGTAACTTTTTGCGTTCGATTTTCGCCGATTAATTTGGAAAAAGTATGATACCAAGTGGTGGTGAATTGAATTCTTTTGAATTAGTTTGGACACAAATAAAAAATGAAGTAGCTGCAAAAAATAAAAACTTTAAATTAGGTGAAGTGAAAGACTTTTTGTTAACCGCTATTACAAATGCAACCTCGTGGACAAAATGTGTAGAACATGTGATTAAAGAAGAAGGCAAAATATGCAAGTTAGATGGCTTAATAGATGATGTGTTGGAGCCATTTATTAGTTCGTTTGGAAATGATGACACAAGCGACAGTGATAGTGATTCTGTTGAAGAACTGTTATTTAAAATATAATATCATTATTGTAGTTTGATGAACCACAAATATGTATAATGCAAATAATAGAATACATATTAAAACTTTGTGCACTTATTTTTTTATAAATGTGTTACATTTTTAAATAAAATAAAATATGGAAGTGTAAATAAGTACTTGATTTCATTGTAATTCATCATTTAAATTTACCGCCAAATTAGCTGTCAGGTCAATTTGCCTAATGTGATGCGGATTTTACAATTTACTCCCCTTAATAAAAAACAGAGTATATAGTTACGTATAAACTGCCATGAATAAGGTACCGATTTAGTAAATAGAAATCCCCTCCTAATCCGTGCCTTTAACGTATTATGTCGTGAAGTAACCGTTTCAGACTATAATATATACCAGTATATCTATTTCAACAAAGTAAATCTGTTGTATGCTACGCTTGAACGAACTAGATTTTGATAACCTTCATATAACCAATCCGGTACGCCGTGGCTGACCACTCCTGGCACAGCTGTTTTCGTTATCCTGTAACCTATGTGAGACGTTGGGGATGTTCTGTAGTAGATATCGTAATCCTGCACCATAACAAGGCCGTGTCCTCTCGGAGCCCACATCGCCAGCAATAAATACGGGTGATCATCTACTTCAGGCATGGGTCTTACTGGAAATTCGTTCCTGCAACGGAACGGAATAGCATGTATAACTTTTGATATTTCGTAGTTGTGTTCTTATATCCTTACCGAAAACGAATATCTATGTAAGCTTTAAAGGGTCATGAGAGAGCTTTTCGGGTTCAAGTTCGAGGCATGTAAGTATGTTGCATATTTGGGAAAGTAATATTTTTAAGATAACTGATCCACAACATTTCTTTCAGAAAATATCATAAGCTAGTCACGTGCTAGAGCTTACGTTTAAAAAGATGATACAATATGCGTATGCATAGGAAATGAAACTACAGAAGATAAAAGCATTTTTTATATACCTAAAGCATTTTTTTCTTGTTCTTTTCGTGTTCAGGATTTTTTATGAATTTTCTAAACTTTCGCAGCGACATTTTGGAGCCACTGATTTTATTGATAATTAACGACACGATGATCTTTGTTAACATCCCGTCATCATTATTAAAAGCTACAAAATGATGCTAATGTAATATAATGTTTCAGACTAAAAGTTTCTTACATGGTAACAATTAATTAGGTATCCAGGATTTAATATATTTACACACTAATGGGAAACAGATAACTTATTTCGAGCTCTCAGTTTCCATATACTGTTTGGAATATATGTACATATGTATGTATGTACATATACTGAATAAGTGTTCTATGTAACTTATGTTATAGAACATGCACGACATACTGTTTGGGGATATTAAAAATCAAGAATCATGTTAAATTTTAGATTTAAAAAATTTATAATGACGCATTTGATTCTCTTTACCGTGTACTATGGTGACGGTTAAGCATGAATAAGTCTGCGTATCTGTAGGGAAACTTACCCTGATTGTACGTCGTATACTATGTACTGAGCAAGATATGAATGTCGAAATAACTTTTGTACATTTTGAGCTAATAGAAGATACTTCTTATCCGGGGATAACTGGAACTTAACTGGGTTTAGTCGGCTCTGAAAAAAAAAGAAAAACTAATTCTAGGACAAAATTATAACAATCTATACAAGTACAAGATTATGCACAAAGTTCTTGATTCTTTCAAAACAATTATTTTGGGCACATTATCGTTATATTATGCGATGCCGTCTCTAGTTTTTTAAATGCTAATATAATGCTAAATAATATTTGCTATTACTATTGCTTCAGCATCTGTGACCTTGTGACGAGAAGAAAATGCATTGATAAATGATTTATTTTGCTGCAAAATTATATTGGTGAAGTGTGTATGGAGTTACATTGAAAATTCTATAACAAACATTTAATGTTTTTATATTCTCACATAATTCCATGATAATCCCATATATGTATTCATGTTTTTCTAGTTATTTACGTTGATAGGCATCGATGTTGAATATTAATGAAAACAGAGTTGGGATTATCCTGTAAATTAAATTTACGTTTATGTTGTTTGGTTAACCTATAAATTCCTCTATGTTACTAACTTTTATATTAATATTGAATTTGCAACGTTACTTGTCTAATGTGCGTTTAGAAACTCAACATTCTGATTGTCATGACATATGTATGTATATCGTTGGCTTAATAAGAAAATTGCCTAACTCCATTTCATGAAATTTTACAGGAGAGCTAAAAACGTTTAATTTTGTGGATTTCTCTTACCTATGTGTGTGTTATCCTGTTCAGATACTTATTTTGACACAGTTTTTAGAAGTCTATAAATAAAATAAAAAAATGTGGAAAAAAATAATGAAGTTAGGCATATTTCCACATAATTTTTAGATTTCTGTGGCAGTTAGGCAAATTGTTGATGAAAAGTTTAACTAATAATAAACACTTATTTTTGTTTTATAATTTATCGCAATAGGTACAAGTATTGAATGTATTTTAACTGAAAATATTCTGAAATAATATTATTAATAGTAATATACAGGGTGTATTTGAAATAAAAGTAAAAAATATTGAGAGTGGTAAGATGCAAGTATGGCTTACGTAATCTTAATATAATGCGGATTTAGGCAGTTTTCTGGCGCTTTTTTACTGACGTAAGTTAGGCAGATTTCTGTTTCGTCATTTATGAGCGTACACAATTTATTTTGAATTTTTCACTGAAATCCACATAGTAAATGTTACTAAGAACTATGTGCCTTTTAAAGCTGAGTTTTACTCGAGCAATTTTTGTTTAACACTTTTTGACGTATCTATTAAAATAAAGTGGTGGGAGGTATTTGATGTTTTTTTTAAATAAACAGCTGTAACTCCGAAACGGCTGAACGGATTTTAACAAGCTTGGTCTCGTTGGAAAAAGCATTTATTGCTTCATTAAACCCATCTTACCTTTGATTTGTCTAATTCTTGGTGATGCCGCTAGAGCGCGCTTTTTGATATAATAACAGAAAATTGCAAAATTCTCTAAAAAATTAAATGCAATAATATGGCTTTTATTTCATAAAAATGTAGTGAAATGAAACCTAAATAGGTTAGTGAAAATACTATCTCGATATCTTCCTGGTAGCTTGAAATATCGAAGAAAGAAAATTTAGTTAGTTAGTCATATAACTTTAGAGAATGCTATTGCACCGGTGTTTATTGTTGTTTCTTTGTCTTGTTTCCAGATTTAGTGATAAAATTTCATCATTTAATCAATTTTAAATGATAAAAGTATTTTTAGTTAAAAAATTGGAAAAATTGTGCTGGAGCACAATCAGAAGCAAGTACCGATTTTGAAATAGAGCTAATGTGTCCTTCAATGTTCGCATTAGTTTTATTTCAAAATCGATTCTTTTTCTTATTATGCTCCTACACGTTTTTTCCATTTTTTTTTTAATTCAAAATACTTTTATTATTTAGAATTGATTAAATTATGAAATTTTATCATTGAATCTTCAAACTAACAAATAACCAACAATAAATACCGGTGTAATAGCGTTTTTTTTTAGTTATATGACAACTAATTTTTTTTTCTTCGATATTTCAAGCTACGAATAAGATATCGAGATACCGTTTTCACTAACCTATTTATCATTTCACTAGATTTTTATGGAAAAATAGTCATATTATTGCATTTGATTTTTTAGAGAATTTTGCAAATCTCTGTTATTATATCAAAAAGCGCGCTCTAGCGGCGCCACCAAGAATTAGACAAAGTAAGTAAGATGGGTTTGATGGAACAATAAATGCGTTTTCCAACGAAACCAAGTTTGTTTATTAAGCTGTTTATTTCAAAAGACATCAAATTACCCTCCACCACTTTATTTTAATAGATACGTCAAAAAGTGTTAAACAAAAATTGCTCGAATAAAGCTTAGCTTTGAAAGGCACATTTTTTTTTGTAACATTTGCTATGTGGATTTCAGTGAAATCACCTTAAAAATTTAAAATGACGGTTTCGCCCTCTGGCGGCCATCTTGGAAATCTCACAATATTTTCCACGGTCTTCTTTTGTCCACTTTAGTGCTAGTTTTTTTTCCGCAAGTCTCTCGGACTAATAGTTTACGAGATACAGCACTTTGCATCCTTAGCTGGCTACTCTGTACATATGTATGTATATTGTTAAAAAAAAGTATACCGCTATATTGCACAAACACATACAATCTTTCCAGACATTGGGGTTAGTGTAAATATACTGCACAGGGCGGCAAAAGGAATTCACAACATTACAATTATTTTTGGCCTGCGGGATCGACGCCCATATGCCATCATTGTTCTTCGAATGGTTACTTTAGGGAACTAAACATGGATACTAACTTCACAGCCATTAAGTACAAAATTTGTTTTGATAATTCATGTAACAAACTTTTCTATTCTAGGCTGCACTTAAAAAAAGTAGAATATAAGGGTTTGAGAAAATCTAAAAGAAACAACGAAAGGAAGAACAGATAGCTGTAGAGGGAGTCAATCTTGTCCGCACAAAATCATTCGATAATAAAACGGTACACACATTTGTGATCTTAGCAGAGCTATACCTACTCATTGTCAGTAACAGATGCGAAAATGTTGGATTATGGACCCCTCAATCATTGGGAGCAGAAAATAGTATCTACCTAAAAATATATTTTCAACCAATCGAGCATGGCTTCTAACTTAGTGTAGCATTTACACTATATTCTATTATAATTAAGTGAAGGAAGAATAGTTGTCCAAACTGTATAGATCAAGGTTTGGAACCTAAAAACAGACATATTTACCTACTTTAAACTCTCTAGCATCCAGTGCAAAGTACGCTTATGCTTCAGACCTAAATAATCTCTCGATTAATTCATTACATTGCAATAAAGTTGCTCTTGATTGTTTCCGGTTACCTTCACGTGGCTTCTAAAAATAACAAATCCATTTAAAATTTCGTTGAAAGTATTACCGGCGAAAATATATGTATGTATGCTTATACTGTCAGTATAAAAAGTTTTAATGGTGCAAATAGGAACTGCATCACTGATTATCTTGTTAATATTCAGCTATATGACTATTATCCCTGATCTATACAGTCGAGGCAATAAATTGGATGTTTTAAAGCTATTATACGATCTACTCTAAAAATATACTGAATAGCACTCGAGTTCATTAAAAACAAATGTGTTTTAGAATATGTTCATCCATAAAAAGCAAATATTTCATTGATTACCACAATATACGAGTAGTTTATTATTATATGTATCTATTTTTAGACATTTCACTGCATTTGCTAAAATTATTCTTTTGTTGCGATAGATCTGCATAATTTTGGATGAATGTGCTTCTTTTGAAGAAAAGATTTTCTATGTTGTTGAAATCATAAACAATAACAGTAAAAATTCGGATTCATAGCACAGAAGAACACATACTGCTTCATTTGATAATGAAGTGAAAAGGAGGGATCTATCATGAAGCAATACGAGAAGGTTAACTATGCTAAAGACGAAAATCTTTGGACCAAATGTAGCCTGACTTTCTAATATTCTATTTTCTTCTTCTGTCTCATATGTCCACACATCAGTGAGAACATTTTCGCCTCTAGAGTGCTTGACACGTCTAGTTGCTGTGACCTTCTAACTTACCCACCTCTCAATCATGAAAAAGCCACTTACATTAGTGGCAAAACATCGAGTTTATTGTTTCTTTTCTTTTATTTATTTGTTTTTGTGCATTATTGTGTTTTAATTTTTGTTAGTATACAGGGTTTCCCACGGAACTGGCTAGTTAGAAGTTTTCGGACTTAACAAACAACTTTAGTTTTGAAAATTTTGGTTTCGCAGTAATTTGGTACTTACTCTGTTTCTAAAATATTTTCAAGTTTCTTGCACTTCCGGTTAACCGGAAGTCGCCACGAACTTTCTTATTTTAAATGAAATACCCTATATATTATTACATTTTTCTGTTTCTAAGATATTACGATTATTATAAAAATTTTGACATTTACGCCGTTACATTTAACTGATTAATTTTCACTTATTGCAAGTGCCAGAAGTTTGATATTTTAAAACTGCCACATACTAACATTGTTTCACCAAAACGTAGTAACATTTTGCCTTATATCATACAGGGTGTTC
>SMLS01072966.1:0-33866 GCA_004785975.1 Popillia japonica
AAGGCGGCAGGACACGACGTGATACAAACGGAGATGATAATGAACGTAGGACCGAAGGCTGTGGAAATAATGGTAAAGCTACTAAACAAAGTATGGAGAGATGAACAAATACCACATGACTGGGAGATAGAAATACTGATGCTGTTATACAAGAAAGGGAATAAACGGGACTGCGCTAATTACAGGGGCATTACTTTGCTCTGCACAGTAGCTAAACTATATGAATGGATACTGACCAAAAGACTGGAAAGAATAGTGGAAAGACAATTAGAGGATGCACAATGTGGTTTCAGAAAGGGAAGAGAAGTGCAGGACCATATATTCTCACTGAAACAACTAATAGAGAAATGTACTAATGACAATATATATGTGGCATAGACTTCAAAAAAGCGTTTGATAGTGTACCAAGGGAACTAGTTTGGAACAATCTAAGAAGGAGAGGAGTTGGGCAAAAATTAACCAACTGTATTAAAACTATGTATAAGAACACAAGAAATTACGTTAGAACCAAAAACACAAGATCTGAAGAATTTGTAACGACGGAGGGTTTAAGACAAGGAGGCGTCCTCAGCCCAGTATTATTTAATATAATAATGGACCATGTAACAAACGAAGCGAAGAAGAAAGTTAAGAAAATGACGGAGGGTTACTGCAACATGGAACCGATCGAGATAGCAGAGAGCATCTTTGCAGATGATTTAGTGATTTATGCGACAAATAAACACAGCCTCCAACGTACTTAGATATATGGCCAGAGGCTCTGGAGAAGAAGAACTTAACAATAAACGTAGAGAAAACCAAAGTTATGATAATAGGTAAAAAAGATGAAGAAATACAAATAAAACTTGATGACACTGAAATAGAACAAGTAGAAACCTTTAAATACCTAGGGGTGAAAATACATAAAACAGGAACTATGGAGGCAGAATTGAATGACAGGTTAAACGCAACAGGTTAAATGCAACAGCAGCACTTGAGAAGAAGAGAAGTGTCAAGGAAAACTCGGTATATAAAACTATATCTAAGGCTGTACTGATATACGGAAGTGAAAATTGGATACTGACGAAACGAATGGAAAACAAAATCCAAGCAATGGAGATGAGGTTTCTAAGAGGAATAATGGGAATTACAAAAAGAGACAGAGTAAGGAACAGTAAAATAAGGGAAGAACTTGAAGTACGGTCGATGAAGGAAGATATACAACGAAGTCAATTAAGATGGTTTGGTCACTTGGTAAGAATGGGAGAAGAGACAACAACAAGAAAAGTATGGCAAGCAAGAAGATATCAGAGAAGACCAGGAGAGGTAGACCAAGGAAATCGTGGGACAGGCAAGTGGAAAATATATTAAGAGGCAAGGGAATGTCATGGAGAGCGGCTTAATGATTTAATTGTACTGTAACTATGAGAAATTGTTTGATTATGTTGTATTTAACCTTAAAACCTAACGGTAAATAAGGTATTGATAATATATATGTATATATATATATTTAAAATAATTGAAAACTTCAATTCTGTTTTAATACTTTCTTGTTCATTAAAACCAGCGTTTTGGGAACTAATTTGGAATATATGAATAGATAACTCGTACAATGCATACAGCCTGTATGAGGTTACATGTGTGCATTAGATAAGTCATCTGTAGTACAACTCTGGATTCTCTCGTATTTCCAGTATAATTGGGTTAATGTTCGAAATTATAGGGATAAGACCCAACAGATCCAGAGAATGGTAAATTAATTCATCTACATAAATTTATGTAAACTTTTCCGTTTGCTCTTAGTCCGTATAGATTGTCCTTGATATTACAGTATACACAATAACTGTAATATAAATTTTAGTGCAAGATACTAAGGTGTTAAACTTTTATAAGAGTTTTAAGTATGTTTATTTTTCGCAGGTAATAACGAAAAGTATATGCGTACTTATGAATAAACACTAACGGTGTTAGAAGACTCTGAAGGAACAAGATATCTCTTCCAATAAAATTACGTTTTTTGCAGTTTATTTGTAAATATCCTGCATATATATATAACTCGAACATTTTCTACGAAGCAATTATAAATTTTACTTTATTTGCGTTAATCTAAGTTGACTACTTTGATCTTTTTCATCTAAACAAATGACGTTGTAAAGTACTTACATACATACATACATTACATATATACATACGATGGATATGCTCATATAATATGTGTACAATATAAATATACAGACATATAGTTAGTTTTAATATTATTATTAATTTGATTTCCGGGAAGAAAAACCGACTAACATATACATAAATAGACTTTATGTATACTTGTTTAAAGTATCGTAAAAGTTGGACGTTTTTATGACCAAACAAAGACAAGGAAAAAGATTAGGATGTTCAGAGGATCTTATTTATAACAATGACAGATGTTATTTAGTTTGAATCCAAGAGGCTCATTAAACATACATTAATAAAAATATATACACTTACGAAGGATTTATTTTTGCTGATGAACAATTACGACTGTGGATGTACATTTTGACCTGTCAATACTGCGGATACCATCATTATTACTTTACATGATACTAAATCAGAATATTGCAATTTATGTCTAAATGGTACTGATGACTATTACGCACGAATCTGAAAAGGCTCATTCAAGATTTTAGTACAAATACATCTTTTTAGCGTAATTGTTTTCTTCATATATTATTTTTGTTCCTTCCAATCTGGGAGCATGGGAATAGCGAAGCTTGACTTAACTTATCTGGATATATTAATTCCCACAACTATCGAACTTGGGCTATTGATAATCTTTACGAATTGAATGAAAGCAATTTGCGTCCAATAAAATAGGAATTCTGGGAGCAATGACTAGGCGAAGAATGATTGGGTTAATATTTTTCAATAAATCTATTACAACTGACAAATAACATGCTATATTAAATAAATTTATACCACAAATACACGTTGATGAATTACAACAAGGTTACTTCCTACAAGATAATGCTTCTACCCGTAGAGCTAGAGATACCTACTCAGGAACTTCTAGAAAGGGATAATCTTTTTACTAAAGGTTAATTAGCAAAGATTTTCGGCCTCAACGCTCTTGAGATATTACAAGGTTAGATTGTTGTTATGTATACTCAGTGACATTAGAGGGATGTTAAAAGACCATCCTACCTTCATCAAAATCAATCAATCAATCAATCAATCAATCAGTGACATTAGAGATGTTACACCCAGAAGGAGTAATTTGTTCAGCTTGATTTTTGGCATCAAAATGGCTATATTTAAAGCATGCTATGATAAGAATGTCAACTTTTATCGTTGATACCTTTTTGCAAAAAAAGATTCTCTTACTTTTCTGGGAAGAGATTCATGTTCATGACAGCTGGCTAATGTAGAAAAGTGTAGTGGTCATCCGAGGCGTACCACAGAGCGTCAAGATAGGCGCTTCAGACAACTACGAGACCGTTTTGCTACAACGCGTCAAATCGCTGACCAATCGTTGGGACGAGACGGTAGACCTGTTCCTATGCGTACACTATATAGCTGCATTTGGTTATTTTTTCATACCGTCCACGATGAGTGCTTCCTTTGACTGCGGAGCACTATCGTCAACGTTTGAACTGGTGTAGAGAAAGGCAGCATTGGGAAGCAGATTGACATAATGCCGTCTTCAGCGAGGAATCGCGGTTCTGTCTAGGTATGCAGGATGGCCATAGAAGGATACGACGCCGGCATCTAGACCGACGCGATATTGGGTTTACTGTTGACAGGAATCTACACAGGTCTGTTGGAGTAATGGTTTGGGAGCTTATTGCAAATGGTAGCCAATCACCACTTCTGTTTATTCGAGGCAGTATAACCTACATAGCATCGCTCTTTCAGCAAGACAATGCACGTCCCCATATTGCTCGTCGAACTATAGACTTTCTCCAAGAAGCAGGCGTTAATGTTTTGCCGTGGCCATACCGTTCCCTGGATTTAAACCCCATCGAAGATGTATGGGATATCATGGGGAGGAGACTGTCCACTTTGCACCATACTTTGGCGCAGTTAATCAACGAAGTTCAAGTTGCTTGGAACAAGGTGCCATAACCAGATATCGACCATCTCAGTTTTCGTAAATCACTTACATGTTGCAAAAATTGCCATATTACCCTGACACTATGTATTTAAAAATTCAAATCGCAGACTAATGGATAACATTATCAATAATTATTGTAACTTGTAAACCGAATCTGTCAAATTTTATTTACGAATATTGAAAGTTTGTATAGCAATTTCTATCTATTCGCTTTGATACTTGGAAAATTTCTTTGTCATTAAGTTAGTAAGTAAGTTTGCTGATGATACCATTTCAATTTTTGCTGAATTTAATGCTGCAGACCTAACTCTTTCATGGTTGGATTAGTTGAGCGGATGGTAGGTTGGTGTGACGGAAATTATCTTTTGTTAAATACAACAGCCCTTGTTTCTTTCAGCAATACATGGAATGGTATCTCTGTCAGGTTACAAGGTACGTTTATTTTGGGTACAGAATTTGTAAAACTTTTAGGATTGGCTATTGATCATAATTTAAAATTTAACTACCATTGTCGCGACCTATCTAAGAAGTTGGGTTCGTCAACCTATGCCATTTTGAACCTTAATCATGTAGACAGCTGTTCAAGAACTTTAAAGTACTGCGTTTGCCTTGTCTATATATTTATAAAATTCTTATCTTTCTTTGGAAAATCCAAAAGTCTTATCGTTAATAAACGACCAAGATGTACATATACGCAACTATGATTACTAAAAATTGTTCTTGACTTTACAGTAGGTACCGACTCATAAATCGGCAATATTTGAAGCTTTTGTATTTTCAACAGATTTTTAGGTGACTTTTGGTCGGAGCATTATTCCTACAATTTTAAAGATTTTGCATCTATGTAAATAGCTATGCTTTCATTTAGTGCATTTGTCACAATTAAAATAATAATAATAATAACTTGAATACTATTTTATTGTTTATTGTTGCGCTAATTATTAAATCTTCACCGTTTACAGTTACAGCAGAAACAGTTTCTCCATTCTGTATTTTAGTTATTTCCTCGTAGAAATACGGACCAATTATAGTGTAGTATAGCTGTAAATGCGCGATTTTCTTATCAGAGCTTGTTGAATGATTTCTCGGATTCCACCATTCAGGTATAATTTTCATCTGAGCCATTATAAATTTTTTAAAAAGTTATAATAATTTAAAATATATCCCTTACTTTATGAAAACCTTGTATAGCTTGTAAAATTGATATCAAAATTTTTAATACTAATCTGGAAAGAACATCTACTTAAATAAACAGTCTATATAAATCGTTACATTAAAAATATTAGTTTAAGAAGTAATATCTTTCTAATTTTACTGAAAATATATCAAAAATATATGTATATAAACTTTATTTCTTGAAGAAATGATAGTGAAGAATTTTAGTTATGTTTGAAGAATCAAAATAATATATGCAAAAATTATGCTAATACCTCTGATAAATTTATTTCAACAGCATTTATTCTTCGGTTCAATAACATCACTTAACAACGATTAGGCGGTGAAGTCATACTTTCACACTCCTTACAAAAAAATGAGCTGGATGTGACTGCGACTTATGATATGTAGTTTTAAACACAAAACCACACTTCTTTTAAATAAACATGAATCATTTTCAGCATCGTCTAAAATAGAACCGACCGAGAAATGTAAACATTAGGAATATTAGATGTATTAGCAGTATGTGTATGGCCTAGCGTAATAATTGTGTCTTTAATATCTACTCAATTGTCGCCTTGTGAGTGTCTCACACGCATGGGGGTACTGAAAATTTCTGGTCAATATTAAAAGTATTAAAGATTTGTTGGGATCAAATTATAGAAAACAAGAAGTTATACACACACTTTTCTTCGTCAATTATTACTGACAGATTCACGGTCGAGATCCTTAATTAAACGAGTATTGAATTGGATCAATATTGGGATAATTGTCTTAACAATGATTCATTTGGATATAGAGATTTATTTCGTCCGACAAAATATCTATTAATTTTTACCGTTGCTTTTATGATACTCACTGTTTATTAACTATTGTTTCTCGTGTACACAATATGTAATCTAAAGCTTTTATTATGTAAGTTTCTTCCGTTACTTTCAAGAAATTGTGTTCTATTGCTTGCGCAAAAAAATAGCGTGTATGTAGGTTTTGAAGAACAAGCATTATAAAATTACAAATTTGTATCTGTTTGACCATTTTATATTCAAAAGTGCTTCGTCAATTTTAAAGCTATTTTAATCTGGAACTGTGCTACCAATTACTATTTTTTTTCTGTAAAAGAATCTGCATATATAACATTGTCGCTCAATAAGAAACTGCGAAAGTGTCATGTATATCGCCATTGATATGACATACTTTATAGTTTCCATTAACTGATATAATCTGTTTTATACATAAACCATATGCAATAGTAGTAAGCATTATATGTTCCACATTGCTAATGTTACATACATGTGCGTAAAATTTTTATGTAATTTATTACACTTTGCATGTTTTGATGATGCCATTCAATACATTAATCTAATTTGTAAGAAATGTARGCTTTACTAACAACACACTACAAGCTGTGGTGGTTGTACTATTTAATATTAGGCCCAACGATTGAAGTGTTTATAATTTAAATTTATGTATTTTTATTAAATTTCAAGTACATATAATAACTTGATGCATATAGTTAACTCTGTAGCAGAGAAGTATGTATAATATATGTATTAAAAACGATTGGTAGTGTATGTTCTTACTACAATTAGCCAAATTGTGAAAAGAACAAATTGGTACATAAATTACCTCTTTCAAAAAGTTACTATTGTTAAGCAAAAAAAAAATTGATATACATGACTAAGTTTTGTAGTATAGTGAAAATAATATAATTCAATAAGTGAAAACCGTTTTAAACGTAATTATTTTAAATTTTGCGTGGCTTCAATCTGTGATGTAATGTTTAATGATATTGTTTATCCAGTTTTTTTAATGGCGGGGATAATGACTCGCGTAAATTTTGCGTAATATCCCAGAGGAATTTGTAAGCTACTTTAGAAACAGCACACAAATTTCAGTTTCATGAGCTATAAAATGGTAAAATATAAGTTAGGTATGATTCTGTAACTGTACCTTTACGTTAATCTAAATTTATAGATTAGTACTAATTTACCCTCGTTGCATTCTTCCTTGTATACATATTTAAACTATTTCGGAACTGTCATATGCCGCAACACATTGATCTTAACATTGTAACGATTTAGGAATGTCAGAGAATGGAAAGATAGAAATAAGTAACAGATATTTTGTTGAAATATTAGACGTGAGAGATAGCTATTTTCAGATTACGAATTGGAGCATTGAGTGGGTAAAAGTGCTATGTCATATGACATATTCTATTGAATTTCTAGCGGTCGCTTAATGGGAGTTTCACTGTATTGTCAAAAGAAAGGAGAGATGAGTTTAAGACCAAAAACAGAAGTAGCTTTTTTGTGTTAACTGTATTATATAATAATAATTTTTGGTCTTAAACTCATCTGTCCTTTCTTTTGACAATACAGTGAAACTCTTACTAAGCGACCGCTAGAAATTCAATAGAATATCGGTCGCCTTGCAAGATATACATATGTACACCCACTGACTTTAGATACGTCCGGTCTCTAACCTTACAGAACTTAAACTCTCTAAAATGGGCATCACTTGCTCCGTTTCGTCGTCATCTTCAATAAGATTTTGATCTCCTTCGTCAATATTTGTAGGCACAACCTCGTTAAGGAGTTCTGTCTCCCGATTTTCGGAGTTTGCATCATAGGTTTCTTCGTCTTCCATAAAATCATAATCAACTATATGATATTAATTTGCGCTCCTAATTCCCTAATTTCTCTTACCGGTTATATTCTTCATTAGCGTCAACACCCGTTTCAATAACGCATAATTGAAAGCATTTAGAATTTTTTCCGGTTTTACATCTGCCCATGCTTCGACTAACCATTTTAAGGAATCGCATAGATCAAAATGTTCCGTAGATATATAAGTTTAAAATTTGGTATAATTTCCTGATTTGAAGGTTGTAATTTACTTGAGGTATTGGCAGGCAAGAACTCTACGAGGTGTGACAATTAAATAACCGGACTGATGCAGCTTCTGGCAAACAGTGAACGGACCGCGGTAGGTTTGAACATGTCTGTGACTGGTGATGCTTCCCCTAACCCGAGGTCACATGGAACGGCTGTGCGACGCTTAGTCTACCTATAGCAGTCGCCTGTTGAAGTCCTTGGGTTGACGTCCCAGCGAAAAATGCAAAGTGTTCAAATGGAACAACGAATGAACTTTAAGTTACATGTGAACGGAAGTGACAGTTTATCGCGAACACAAGTGTTTGAGTGGCATAAAAGATTTAACGAGGAACGTGAGTTGATCGCAGACGATCCGCGTCCTGGACGGCACTCAACATCCAAAACGGACGACAACAGCTAGAAAATTGGTAGAAAGATCCGGAAAAATCGTATCTTGTTGAATTCTCATGTATCAACAGAGAAACCATCCGTCAGATTTTGCATGAATCATTCAACATGCGTAAAGTTTGTGCAAAAATGGTACCAAAACTCATTTCTCCGGAGCAAAAAGAATCCAGAATGAACATTTGGAAAGACATTTTAAGCAGCATTGATAACCATCCACAACTGTTAAACAGAGTGATTACGTGAATGACGAATCGTGGTTTTTTACCTACGATCCTGAAACAAAACGCCAATCGATGCATTGGAAGAACCCAAGCTCGCCACGTCAAAAAAAGCGAAAATGAGCTAATCAAAATTCAAAGTCATGATGATTGTTTTGGCGCCCGCGTACTGCGCCTTGTCTGTAAAAGAGTTTTTCGCAAAACACGGGATCGCCGTGTTGGAGCACCCACCGTACTCGCCCGACCTAGCTCCCTGTGACTTTTTTTATTCCCCAAAGTCAAACCAGAGCTTAAGGGGACAAGATTTGACAGTGTAGAAGAGTGTAAAAGAAAAAGCGACGGAGGTGCTCGACAAGTTCACAGAAGAGGACTTCCAGCACTGTTAACAACAATGGAAAATTCGTATAGAGCGCTGTAGGGGTCGACAGGAGGAATTTAATTGAGGGCGATAAATAGTCAAATGTGATTGGTGATCAATAAAGAGTTTTGTAGCATTAGTCCGGTTATTTAATTGTCACACCTCGTATATTCACCTTTGTTAATTTTAAGTCTGTTGGATGGCAAGGTGTATTGTTTAATAAAAGTAGAAAATTCGTTTTTTCTTTCCGTTTCCATGCATCACATTCAGTACCACAACCAGTCAGTAACAATTTCCTGTAGCATCCACGATTTTTTATTTGCAAACCAATCACTCCCATCTTGAACATATCGAGTTTCTTAAAACACCGTGGTCATAGTGACTTGTCGATAGCAAGAGGAATTTCGTTTTCGCCAAGACCATTAAGACAAAATAAAATTGCAATTCGGTCCATGGTTTTTTTCCCACCAGCACACTTACTATGTTTTTCAGTTAACGTTTTAGTTGGATTTGTTTGGTAAAAGAAACCAGTTTTATCCGCGTTGTATATGTCTTTGGGTTCAAAATTTTGTTCGATGCCAGGCAATCTTGCGATCCAATTAGACACGTCGTTGTCGTTAACACTGGCTTTTTCACCACAAATAAAATGAGAAACAATGTTACTTCTTGTGCAAAAACTACGGAGCCAACCGTTACCTCCAGTGAAATTTTCAATTTTGATGTTGCATAAAACCGGGGATTGTCTTGAAAAAGAGGATAGCAAGATTATACTGCAACGGCAGCGTATTACCACAACATGATCGAGTAAGTGGTCGCTTTAGCGGTCTCGATTGCGTTACAGAATGGTCGTTTTACTGGAGGCACTTACCCTGCTAAATATAGAAAATTTTAACGGATCCTGATAACATATGTCTTTTACTGGAGCGGTCTCGTTAGAAAGGTGGCTCTTCCCAGTAGTTTAACTGTATTTCTTCATTTAAAGATTTTTATAAAGGTAACTTCCAAATCCGTTAACTTAAAACAACTTGATAATATCTCTACTACTTACTTTTTGATCAAGTTTATATTAATCCATGTATGTTCTCTGTTGTCCATCGTCACATGTGGAGCAAGTGTCACCTTTAGGGTAACCAAACCACATTGCCACATTGTCTACCTTTTGAATGAACTACTGAATTATTTCTATTTTTCTTGTTAAATTAGTAGAGAGATAGAGAGAGATAGAGAGAGAAAGAGAGAGAAAGAGAGAGAGAGAGAGAAGCACAGTGCCTTTTTTTTATTACATACAATACATTGTAAGTAATGCAAAAATGAAAATTGTGCTGTTTAATTTTTTTAACGTTAGTCCTGTGCCCATCTACATTAATCTTTTCAGTATATTTAGAGAAATGTTTGAGTATTTAGCTGCTAATACTTGTACTATCTTTCTTGTTTGTGATAAGTACATTTTTTCTTGCTCTTTTGCTTTAGTAGATTTTGTTGTTTTTTTAATTCTGTGATGGGCTGTCTTTCTTCTCAATTATTTTCCTTTTTTGTATAAAAGTAGGAGTCTTCTCCGGTAGTGTGGAACCTACGGTTATCGTATACAATGTATTTTGCAAATTATCTCCTAGATCGGCTGATATGAAATGCTGAAATCACCTAATTTGTTGCCCTGCCAGCTTGCGCCATGACCATGTACCATGCGAATTTTAATTTGCAGTAGGTATACATTTTTATAAATCATATTGTAACGTTTATTGAATAAAAGCGCGAGTTCCTAGAATATACTTCCAAGCAATGTAGACTCTGTGAGTTCAATTAAAACAGGTTCTTTTTCGTTGAAATTTTTTATTAATAAGCAATTGGTTGTCAGTTGCGGGGTCATTCTCATATCTTTAGGCCAAAGCTGTGTAAACAATTTTTGTATAAGGTTGGATTAAGATGTTATTAACCACTAAAAGATGAATTAGGTGTGTAAATACTGATATTTTTCCAAAACAAGTTGTTCCCCAATCTTTGGCTCAGCCAGATCAGTACTAAAAACTCAAAAATGCGAAGCTGGTAAAATTTTTTATTAGACAGGTTAAAGTTTTTTCAATTAATTTTTGTCCTCATAAACAGTAACGACTTCGAAACCACATTACTGTAATAAAAAAAATCTCACATAAATTACAGGCCACGAGAATTTTCAGTGTGGTTTGTATGTAAAACTAAATAGCAGCATCTGCCAGAACTTTGTAGACGAAAGATGTGTGAAGATGTAAATAATAAAAAAAGATTGCATACAAAATCCTGAAGCCTTTGGAGACTGATATTGGTGTGATATATGTAACCATGTTAATACGATATGTATAACACATGAGCATAAAACGCCTAGATCATATAGACATCGGAAATATGGCCGTAACATTGCCAAGCGTAATAGAATTGTGGGCAAGCTTCAACTATATGTTGTGTGAGCAAAACAATTGTCAAGATATTCTTACTCAATAATGTCATAGTTTTGCCTTAGTATAATTGATTTGAAATCTAATACATACCTATATGTACTTACCTATATATAGGTATCACATAAGGCTTCATCACTTGATAGTGATTTATAACTGTCAAAAGCATAACAGTTGTCTTGCTTTTTATACTTTACTTATTTAAAAATAATTCAAGCAAAACATATAAGTTGTCGTCAAGTTATTTTTAAAAGATTCTGACAATGTTTTATATGAATCTATACAAGTATGTACACGTATGCTACTGCTACTGCAGCTGCATATTAATGATGTGATATCCTTATAAATTATGTCATTGTGCATGTTATATAAAAATATGTTTTGATATCATTCACATTCATATATCGTAATTTACAATTAAATTCTTTTAGATTTCTTTTACAAACATTACTACTACTGGTCAGTAATAAAACTACTTGATATAGGAAGCCTAATTTCATTAGAAATACATATGTATGTATGTATTTGAAGCTTTATAAATTCTCTAGCTTATTCTCAATGTAAGTAGTGCCTAATAATAATTCCGTAAATTGAAATTCATCCGTTCATAGCAGATAAAATATTTTTGATTAGTAGATAAACTTATATCTTGATTGATTTTTAAACAGATATACGTAAAACGTAATGTTTACAGAAGCGACGGGTATGTAAAAATTTCTATGTAGCGGTATATAAGATCTACATTTGCTACTTTATAGCTTCTGTGGTTTTCAAGGTATTTTAGTTAAAATTAGCGAATAGGGTACGTAATAGTGTTTTCATCATTGGGCATGGCAAACGGTTGTGCAAAAGGAGATATCTCTTCAGGAATCATGCCAACTTTTCTTCTTCTAAATTTATTGCGGTATCCCGCTGATAAATTTTAAAATATTGTAGTGGATTTGATAATCTACGAACAGTTAAGTATTTTCTTCCAATTTCATAAAAGTTTCAAGTTTAAATTGTGTGTGGTCAAAATAAAAGAAATGCTTAAAAACTTGACTGAGGAATTTAAAAATCTGTATACGACGATATCATGATATTAGACAGAACTTGACACAAGAACAAAACTGCTTTGGAAGACTAAAGAACTTTTAATACTGCGCCTTTATAGATTTATCTTCAGCCTATTTTACAGTCTGGGAAAAAGCTATGACATTTAAATTACAGTAAGTATGTAAAACCATCACTAAATTCATACAGAATATGTTACGTTAACGAGAGGTCCAGCTGTACTTGTACCAGTAAAAATGGTTTTCCTCAGGGATTAGTGTTGGCACCACTTCTTTGTAATGTATATGCCAATGACGTTCCAAGTACAGCACCAAGAAAATTCATCTATGCTGACGATTTAGCCCTGGCAACCCAGCGTCAATCACTGAGTGAGGGAAGCAGTCAACTCACGAAAGATCTTGAGTGAGCACTTTCTACCTTACTAATAAGCTAGCCCACACAGAACTCGATGTCATCTTCGATGGAGAAAAAGTAAGATACAATATCTGCCTTACATACCTGAGAGTCACGCTACGCAGGTCGTTAACTTATAAACAGCACTTGACGGCAACCCAGAAAATTAAATCAAGGAATAAAATTCTTAGCAAACTTGCTGAAACCGCCTGGGGGGCTAAAGGAGACATGCTCAGAACTGCCGTGTTGGCGTGAACTTACTCCATTGTGCTCCAGTATGGTATAAAAGTTCCCATACCAACAAAATAGATGTCCAAATCAAGGAAGCAATGAGAATCATAACAGGTACGCTAAGATCAACACCTACAGTATGGTTTCCGATCCTTGCCAATATATATCCTCCTCAACGCCGTAGAGCGAACGCCTCTAACAATCAGTAGAATGTTTTGCCCATTCAGCGTATGCTCTGTGTTCTTCCGCCACATCGTCTTAGATCCCATTTTTCGATCTGAAGAAACTTCAATTGGCTTGACTTTGTAGCGGAGTTAAAAACTTCATCATCATCATTACTGGGATTGACCTACCCCGTCAGACGTGGATCCGGCTGAACCGATTTAGGGTCGGTCATGGTAGATTTCGAGACATGATGTTTTACATGGGGCATAGAAAGCTTGTGAGAGTGTGACTGCGGTGTGCCTAAGCAGACTATGAACCACATATTAAATGAATGCCCAGGCAGATCCCTTAAAAGAGGCATTGTGGAATTGCCCTCCACGGCAATCGTTTGGCTCAGCGATCTGTATATAAACGTTTAATTCCCTAGATTGCAGTTTTGTTTTAATTTTTAGCAAACTGATTTCATTTTTCACTGACTAGTAGTAGGTATTGTTGTAGTTGTGCTTCTCATACGAAAACGACTTCTGCTTTCACATAATAGGTGAAGCAATTCGATTAGATAAAATCTAATTAATGTCTCATTATAATATATTCATGCGATTTATTGCCCAAGACTGGTTTATACTTCTGAATGTTAAGTACAAAATGTGTGATATAAGCTTTAATAATATAACATAAATTGTGAATTTGGGTAAACGCGAATACATTAAAACATAATTTTGATCTTGCACAGTTTTCGTAAAAAAGTTAAAAACTTCTTTTGTATAAGAGCATATTTCAATCGCAACAAATTCGAGGTTTTTATATTATTATACTGAAAAAATTGCTTTTTCTGAGTAAAACCATGTGCAACTGAGTTTTTAACATTTTTCAGCGTTTAAATCTAGATTTAAACGTTATGCACACCTGAAACCTTGAAATGATACTGGATTTAGTCAAATTGTATCAACTTAAGAAACTAAACAATAAAGCGAATTAGAGTTTCTACCTTATGCAGTATTTTCTATGAAGCAATAATATTATACATATGAAAGTTGCGTAAACTTTCAATACATTTCATGATATTAAAGTTACATTTCCTTCGTAGAAGCTGGCCTTGTATGCACAACAGCAAAGTAATTAATTATTTTCCTTACCTAATAAACTCGGATCGCCCAAATAATCCTTCGAACCTTGCGGCTCCTCGAATAGTGGTACATTTTTAACAATATCTGCACTTGACAGTCCATTCAAGCCTACGCCTAATTGTTTCATAGAGTTCGCAATATCACGATGTAAATAAATACTTTCTTGTTGTAATGATTGTATCGTAAGACCCTGCAACAATTTAAATTGAATAAATCATTTATGATTACAAATTTTATAAATATACAGAAATAAATTAAAGTTAAACATTTAAAATTTAATAAGAGTTTGTCGTAAATTCTGTGAACGTATAACATAAAATTTATACTTTAAGACATATGTGTGTATTGTCGATCGTATACAGATGTGCCACTGACATTTTATGAGGGCGTAAATCACTAAAGCTCTTGCGAGTCAAATTAGTACATAAACTTTCATTAAAAGTTATTATAAAAGAACATATACGTGCATTTTACGATGCAAGTTTAACTGCAACATTTTTTTAAGTGCAATATTTTTTACCTAGGTGTGACAAAGATGAGAGGGAACTGTCGTGGCATATGTAAACTTGCAAATGTCTAACAAGATTTCACATACTTTCGTAAGAATTCTCTCAGCAGAATACATGCAAAAGCTTGATATAACATACTTGTACAATTAAAACTTTATTAGAACAAGTGTGAATAGTAGATATTATTAATGACTTAGTGACAAGATTTATATGGCTTTCGGGCGAAGATTTAAATTCAAAACTAGGCGTTTTTCAGAGCATATATAAATGTGGTACATACAACCCCCTTATTCTGAAAAATACATAAATGGGTAATAAGTTTTAAGTTGAAAACAACGTTTAGAACAGGAAAAGACTTCTTTCTCCAAAGAATTTTGTTCTCTGACTTAATTGGTAGGTCAATAAGAAAGTATTAACAAAGCAACTCTTAAACAACTTAGTGGTTAATATACTGGGTGGCCAGCTAAGAATGTAAAGTGCTGTATCTCGGAAACTACTCCTCCGATAGACTTGCGGAGAAAAATATATTACTTAACTGGTCAAGCCGTGTAACCGCCATCTTAACTTTTAAAGTGAAAATATGTGCCTTTTAAAGCTAAGCTTTACTCGAGTAATTTTTGCTTAACACTTTTGACGTATCTATTAAAATAAAGTGGTGGGAGGTAATTCCATATATTTTTAAATAAACAGGTCCTAGTAACCCCTAGAAGACTGAACGGATTTCAACGAACTTGGTCTTGTTGGAAAAAGCATTTATTGTTCTATCAAACGGATCTTACATATGATATGTAGGTATGTCCAATTCTGACGCCGCTAGAGTGTGGGTTTTGATATAATAACAGAAAATTGGAAAATTCCCTAAAAAATTAAATGCAATAATATGACTTTATTTTCATAAAAATGTAGTGAAATGATAACTAAATAGGTTAGTGAAAACCGCATCTCAATATCTTAGTGGTAGCTTAAAATATCGAACTAAACTTTATCATATAATTAAAAAAACGCTATTACACCGGTATTTATTGTCGTTTACTTGTAAATTTTCAAGATTCTATGATAAAATTTCATAGTTTAATAAATTTCAAATAATAAAAGAATATTTAGCTCAAAAAAAAATTAAAAAACGTCCAGCAGCACAATAAGAAAAAGGACCGATTTTGAAATAAAACTAATGCGTCCTTCAATGTTTGAACTGTCTTGCGAATGCATTGCTGGAGCCGCTCATGCATGGACATCACAGCAGCTTCAATTTCTGCTCTTGACAGGGTATGAATAGCCTCCTGAATTCGTTTTTCATATGTCTCTGGCTGTTGGTGGAATTTGGTCAACAATATCTCTCAACCGACCGCATAGATAGAAGTCAGAATAGTAGAACAGGTCAGTTGTGGCGATTGCGGTGGCCAAGGAAATATTTACTTCCCAATCCACCTCTGGTGATATCTTAGCTTTAAATGTTCTCACACATTTCTTCAGAAACATGCTGGGCAACTGTCTAGTTGCGGAAACATATTTTGCTGTAATTGCAAGGGCACGTCTACTAATAACATAGGCAATTGTTTTAACAGAAAATCAAGAAACATGGCATCATTTAGTGGCTGATAAAAGAAATTGGGACTTGTAATAGTTCCGCCCAGGATGCTACACCACATATGGAGACTCCAACTTGCGTTTGATGGAGCAAGAAATGCTTTTTCCAACGGGACCAAGTTCGTTAAAAGCCGTTCAATCGTTTAGGAGTTACAACTGTTTTTTTTTAATATCGAACTACCTCCCACCACTTTATTTTAATAGATACATCAAAAAGTGTTAAACAAAAATTACTCGAGTAAAGCTTAGCTTTGAAAGGTACATATTTTTTCGTAACATTTACTCTACGAATTTCAGTGAAAAATCACTTTAAAAGTTTAAGATGGAGGTCACGCGTCCTGGCGACCATCTTGGAAATCTGACAATTTTTCCATGGTCTTGTTTGGACCACTTCTACTTTCCGAGGTACAGCATTTTGCCACCTTGGCCACCCGGTACTTTGAGCGAGCAATGACAATGTTGCGCAGTAAAATTATCGTAAAAATTAGAAAAGATTTTTTTAATTTTTAACCATGCCCAAAGCAATTAAAAAAATTAATGATTTCGAAAAACTCAAATGAAGTTAAAGCATAGGGCGCATACGCTTTGTCTATTTGAAAACAAAACGTTACTCATTTTGCAGGAAGTCTAAATATCTGGCATCAATAATAGTTTTTTTAAATAAATAAAGTTCTTAACCTGGCTGTCGTGTCGTGAAAATATCTGAAACATGCCTAAATTCCCGGCACCTTACCTTAAATTTGCTTGCCATGCTTTGGCTATGCACTGCCAATACTTGTAATATAAAAATACTGATGAAGTTACATCTGTTGTCTTCAAAAATAGAAATAAAAATAGGATAATCCAACAGTTTTTGATAAACCTTTTCAATTTTTTTTCAAATTTATCCGCTACTTTATGAATAACCGTCCATATACATATGTACATGCATACATATATACATATGTAACATTTAATTTCGTAAAAGAGTCAAAATATTTTGTTTACCTAGCCATTCAATAACTCTAGATAGATGTAGACAGAGATATAGTTAGAATAGTCAACAGAATTAACTAATTTGCTTAGGTCCGTATAAATTAGACCTATTTGCCTACTGTCAATTACAATATTAAGTTTAATAGAAGAGTAAACACAGGGGTACAATACTTTTAGTTTTACTTGACAGTCTAACATTACTCATTTCATTTTTAAAAGAAGTGTAGTGGAAGTGATCTTTTGGCCAGTACCAGATTAAATTCAATTCGAAGGTACTACATGCGCTCATAGACTTTAGTGCAACAACATGTATGTCTGCTTAAAAAACTGTCAGGCTCCTACTTATCGCAATCAAAACTTTGTATCACGGACATATTTATTGTTATATTCATTTAATACTGACGTTTTTAAAATGATATTAATTCAAACCTTTTTTACATTAAATGAAAGCTATTAAGAGCTGAAACAAATTTTGTAAAATTATATAAAAGTAGAATTAAGGAATATAATTGTGCAAAAAAACGTTAGATTTTTTCTGATAATAAAATTAACAATTATTTTTCATCGTAGTATGATTTACTGTATAAAAATAAAGAACATTTAACGCTTAATTTGAAAATTGTTATAATTTATTGATGAGAACGTTTGCCTCTCTCGTTAGTAAAGACGTTTCGCTAATAAAATTAAATAAAAATTTATTAAGATAAATGGCAAGTGTAATATCGTGTACAATTCGCATGCGAAGTTGGTCGCATATGATATATGCATGTTTATGTTGCGTACGAACATGTTACACAAGTAATGAGCGGTGTATGAGTCGTCCTACTTCCTTTACATAAACGAACAAAAAATATTCTTTCTCAACTTTATAAATGTGAATACACTGCTGCCAGAAATTTAAATTACAAAATGTTAAAAACTTTTTACAAAAATAATAATATAAAATATTGCAATGAAACCTCTTACAACAAAATTTTGCAATACTAGGACATTTTAAGCTTCAAATGGAGGTATTTTCTGTGGATAAAAGCTGCTTAACTATGCTAAACGACTTAGCAGGGAAAGGTTAAGGTAAAAAATAGCAGGTAACTTCAAGGAATCGTAAACTTTATTGAGCGTTGGAGGAAGGAGATATAGTGCTCATCTGAGCACTATATAACTACGATCAGTGATATATATATCTTGACATTTTCAAGTATTGAACGTACGCAGTTTTCTATATCATTTTCCTTTGTAACTTTACGCTAGGTTTTATGGTTTTGTTTCTTAATATCAAACCGATGGATGTAAAGAGTGACTGACAACATACAGTGTGGCACATTAGTGCGTGGAAGCTAGATATATTCGACATTATAACAGTTACTAAAAAAATATTGAGGAAAAGCGTAGATATTGCTAAGGTCATATCTTAAAATTAGTTGCACATACACAGGATGTTTTATAACGGTGCGCTAGACCTAACTTATGTATTTTTAAATGGAACGCTATACTTTTTTTGCGTTTTTAAAATTTGTTTATTTTTATAGTCTATTCATATAGGGTTTGCTGGATATTCGCAAAATGCAACAGTACGGTAAAAATCTTCGTGCAACAACTTTTGGTGTAACTGAATGTGGCATGACCGGCCAAAGCCACCACGTATTGGTCAGTTTCTACCTGCTACTACCACCTGTTAAAAACAAAATATTTAACGCCTGTTCACGCGATAATTACATAATTTTTCATTTCAAATGTGAAATATCTTCTAAACCCAAAGAGTTAGTTATAGGGAATGGTTAACAAAAACGAAAGAGCCGATAAATATCTATGAAAACGTTGTAAAAAATATAGTGTTCCATTTAAATTTAATGAGAGAATTAATTGAGTTTTGACTCATCTTGTATGCAAGAAATTTTCTTTTTGTTTAATTCTCGAACCAACGAAAATAGAAGACGTAATGGTGCAAAAAAGATCGTATATTTTTTTTCTTGTCGGAACAGACAATCTGAATACACGTTATTTTAGACGTAAAAATGGTAAAAACTTTTGAAATACTTGGTATAGATCCAGCAAACCCTGTAGCAAAAGAACAGTAAAAGTAAGCAGATTTTAAGAACGCAAAAAAAGTACAGCGTTCCATTTTAAAAAACATAAGTTAGATGTGACACGCCATTATAAAACACCCTGTATGTGTGCAATTAATCTTAAGATATGAACTTTGAGAATACAGCCATTTTTTTTTCAATAATTTTTTTAATAACTTACAATGTCGGATATATCGAGCTTTCACACACTAATGCGCCATCCTGTATATACGACAACTTACTCAGCGGTAGGTAAGTAGGTAATCTCAATAAGCACTACAGTTTGCGGATCCGTCACTACTACACTCACTACAAAAAAAACATACTCCTAATACATATCTTAGGTTACAGATGACTCGATATATTTTTTTCTTTATTAAATTATGACAGTTTATAAAAATTAGTACGGTTCATGCTTTTTTATAAAGAGTTAACTTCGTGTTAAATAGGTGTATAGGTTTTGCAAAAATGGCTGCAACTCTAGAAATGGTTTCGACGTTAGGATCATCTAAACTTTGAAATATTTGGTTTAAATCGATACTGTTACATGTATTACAAAGAAAGAAAATCATTTCCATTGTCCAATCAATGTTTCAAACCAAACACTTCAACTGACACAGAGAATACATACTAGATAACTCAGAAACTGAAACGCTCCAAAAGCAAGAACTGGGAATAAGCGTTATCACAATGGATTCCTAAGCTATTACGTCCTGAACACAAATTATGCAAAGGACACCTTTGTGAAGAGAATTTAACTTTTTTATCCCATGATGAAGACTTCATAAACAGAACTGTAATTGGGATGAACCACTGACTCTTACACGAAGAAAATATCCATGGGATGAGGTGAATAAGGCTCTATTTTCCAACCAGGCAAAAACACTATTTTCTGCGAGAAACTTAGGGGACCATAAGTTTCTGAGACGCGGAGGGGATTCTCTTAATTGAGTAAGATGTCAAAATGCAGTACAATAACAGGAAAAGTCTACAAAGACATAATTAAGAAATTGCATAGGATTAAATATAAAAAATACTACAACTTTAGGTACTCAGAAAAATCAGAGTTGATAAGGAATTAATTGTGCACATATAAGTAATGAATGGTGCTTTAGGGATAATTCAGTTTCTACCACAACTATATCATGATTGTTACTGCTTTTTAAAACGCTAACGATTGTATTTAGGGAAATTACTAAAATAAATTTTCGAAGAAATAACCTTTATTAGAGAAGTTTTAGAATAAGTGTTTGTAGTGTAAATTTTCTTCCCTTTTCTAACTCAATTTTTTCGCAGCTACGTATGTAGATGCTATAAAACAATCTCATTTTAGGATTAAATGATTTTTCTTTATATGCTTTCTTGACCATGAACTTTTCTGGATTTATTGAGTAGGTAGTAGAATCCGTTGTGACTATACTATCAAGGTTTCAAATATCAACTTGGATATATTAGGGATACTGTTGTTATGTACTACTTTGCAATATATTGGGAAAATAATTGTTAGCTCTTACTAATCTAAATAGAATGGTTTTCAAAATTTTAATGTACCTATTCAATCTAATAAAATAATACGAAATTATAGTTACATACATATTTAAATATCGAAAAATAATCACATTTTAACATTCCTGACATATCCTAAGTAAATAATCTTAAAACACTTTTGGATACTGTTAAAAATACTAAACTTACGTATACTTTTTATGCACACTTATACATATGTGGAACTCAAATACATCGCAAGAAAAGCCATTAGCGTTTTTGTTTGACGCTTCGTCATTTATAGTATAGCTACAAAACGTTCTTTCTTATAATTTATTCAAAGGGTGCAGTGTGAGTTTATAGTTATAGTGGTCTTAACGTTATAATATGTGGTATAGTCTGTACTTGTTTCTCATAATCTATTTGGTGGTTTTTAATATACATTTAATTAAATTATCTTCAACGCAAACATTAATACTAGTGCTGTGTCGCAAAACCAGTACCAGTCTGTTATTAAATGGGTAAGTGTTCTCATTCTTACTGAATATTAACAATACACCATATATTTTTTTACTTTTATTTTTTTTTCTAATATTCTACATAAAATATTGCATTCATAAAATATGTACTAAACTTGCGAAGAACAGTGTAAGTACAGCCTCCTATATTTACGATACAGTCGCATACAGACACGGATGCTGCTGAAATTATAATTTATGGAACCTTGAAATGAAAGGATGTGCGAAAGAATAACTATCCGCCCGCTAAGAGACCTAAATACGAAGTTTCCTTTGCATAATTTTCAAAGCATGTATTTAGTAACGTATATCCATGCGCCTATGAAATTTGCGACTGTAACGTGAGCTTCTGTTTTAAAAATTAAACCTAAATAATTTTCATAGCAAAACCTTAGGCGATAAATGGATATTTCCGTGTTGTATGTACTTTGCGTATTTTATATAATAGTAACTTTATAGTGTTGTAATAATTAGCAATTTTCTATATTATCCAGATGTTAGCTGAAAGCGGTTTCCTTACTATAAACTAAATATTTTTTCAGAGAACAATAGCCGTTTTTACGCACGTAATAATGCTGTGTTAATTAAATCTAAAATAAATAATGTTACAAACGTTGTTTTTATATATAGGCACCGAGTGAGTCATTTTCCGTTTCTTTATGGCTATATAAGAAAAGTTGCATAACGAATGTTGTGCCTAGTGCCTACTTGGAATTTAATGTATGTATTTTTGAATTATATCTATATGTATATGTAGGTATATAACATAGTTTTCTGCGTACATGATGTGGTAAAATTAATTAGAACATTTTCTGATTAGTACAAGATACAAGGAATTTAGTAATACATTTTTTAATTTAAACAATCGACACTCATGCGGCGTTCTTTATTAATTCTGAACAAAACCCCTGCTTAATTCATTTTCCAAAAAGATTGGATTTAAAAGATAATATCTACATAGATAAATAGATTAATTAAATGGTCACCTATGTTCGATATCTACACCTCTACCTGCATGAGCATTAACAAAACAAAAAATATGGTGGATGAAACCAGAGATTGCGTTGCTTTAGGTACCTATTACCTACTTCTACAAAAATGCATTTTTTTTAGTATTGTAGGAAAACAAGCTCTATTCTATCTACTTCTATTTTCTGTCTATATCTGTACATTCACAATGGTGTCAAGAACGATACATCTTTCATGAAATTAATATTTCTGATACAATGCCAGGAACACTGATTGAAGCGTCCCAAGGTCACTGTATATGGTAAAACGACCTATACATAGGCGTAGGAATAATCGACATAATCTCCATTGTCCTCTACTTCTGGAAAAAATTCCTTTTACTTTTTATATTTTTGTCTAATTCTCTTTTTGATAACTTAGCAGCCATTTTTTTGAAATTGTTTCTCAATTATGTGAGATGAATACAGAGCTTTTACTCAATCAATCAAAACCCATGTGACCTCTCTTAAAAGATGACGTAAATATTATGTTGTAACGAAATAAATGTTCCTAACCTTTCTAACCAGAAAGTCGCAAAATAATGTAAATAATAACGGAAAACACTTTCAACAGTTATTGTCATTATTGTTTTGTTAGTTATTTGTAACTATTTACAATATAAACTTAACCTGTCAGATTTTGATTGTCAATATGTAAATGAAAATTTCTGTAGGAATTTTATTTAACGTCATTACCATGCTGTTAAATGGGTTGCATATCTAACAAAAGTCCCGTGGGTTGCAATGGAGGCAATTGTGTTGGCAGTACTGTTTTTAAAAATTCCATATTTATTGCAATCGTTTTTGGATATTTTGAATTTGATGTTGCTTATTTAACTGTCTACCGGTGATTAATAACGGTGAAACATCCACTTTTCAAAGATCGCGCAATATAAATTTGTTATAGAATTTTGTAGCACTTGCAGTAGTACCTGCTTTTAGACAGGCTTTATTAAAAGTTGCGTGATTTAAAAATGGTGTCGTACCCTGCAAGGGTTTTGTCTACGCCACAAACAAAATATTACTACCTACTTAATGTGTTTTTTGTGTATTGTAACACATAGTTTGTGGCTCTTGTTACCACACAAAAGCAATTGAACTTTGTTTCCTCGCAAAACTGCTGTGTATCCAACAAGCCGTGCTCCTGACAGTGTTCTCTGCTAATAAGAAGAGCAATGCCAATTTCAAATTTTAACACATTCATGCAACTGACAGTGAAGTATTATCTATGTTCAGCACTGGTTAACGCGCCAGCTTGCTTTAGTTCTTTCAAAATAATTTTTTGTGCTCTGTGAGTGCTTTGAAGTATGCAGCTATATTTTCTCTATTGAAACTCTAAGCACAAGCAGTCCTGAGGGTTTCTTTTGAGACAAACTTATCGTAAAATTTCGTCCATTTTGACTAGCCACACTTTTCTCCAGATTAAAAGGATTTTTCCCTTGACTCTTTTGACTAGTTACACTTTTCTCCAGAATAAACGAGTTTTTTCACTTAATCTTCTTGACTAGCTACATCTTTCTTTAGATTAAAGAATTTTTTTCTCTTCACCTTCTTAGGTTTTTCAAACGCTTTCATCGTCAATTGCTATGTATTTTTATGCTTTTGCATAGGATATAGTATAGATACGCTTTGATTGATAGAGTACTCAAAGCATCTCGCATATCTTCTTCTTGGTGTTCTAGCCGTTTGTATATTATAGCTCAATCTATAAAGATGATAGGCACCTCTGGTTTTAGAGTGGTGTATTCTATTTTCTAATGCATTTCTAGTATCCTATTATATGCCATTAAAGGACTAAATGCAACTATTCCAACTATTCTTTGTCTTATCAAACAACCTCAAATTCAACGTAGTACCAAATATCTCATACATATTACACACGTTGAATGAATATCTTTGAACTTAAACACGCGACATCAAGTTTATTGCCTATTGAATTCGTTTATTTACCATTATCTTGTTTTCTCGTAAACTCGTGAACTAACTGTCTAATCCAAACTACGTAGGCCCACATCTAAAAGTATAAACGTTTTATTACCAAACCAGTTTATAGTTTGTTGTCGGTAAGCCATCACAGGCATACTTCACTAATTTTAATAAAATTAATTTTTAAGCGTGCATATTCTAATGTTCAAAATAAGTTTATTGAAATAAATTTTCGGTTAGCTGTATGATAGATGATTCTATTTCAAAGTGCTGGGATTAGCATGTGTATTAACCTATTTGGCGGCTGCTAAATATCTGTCGTTCAAAATGATGTATTACTTTCACAGATTAGTGGCTTCGACCTGTATAAAACAAATTTTCATTTTATTAATTGCACAAACATTGTCTGTTTTTAAGCTGCCGCCAACAAGTGATAGAGGTCTTTCAAAGTACTTAGGTGGGTTTTTTAATTCTCTATTCTGTAAATTCTTGATTAATTCTTCACAAGCTCAAAACCTGTTGACAGACGAAGCCAGCTATGCGTTCCATTATTGCTTGGATTAAATTCATTGCAATTTTTTTCTTGTTACTGTATCATTGTTTGTCACTGCAAAAGTTTTACGCTTTCTCAATATAATGTACCTATATGTATATCGTACATTGGAATTAGATAACTATTGGTTATTAGAACAACTTACTATTATTATTAGGTAGGTGATTACAAGTAATTATTTAATTAATTAATATTAGTAATTGCAGTAATTAATATATGTATGTACTTACCGCTAAATGATACGATAAGTAGCTATTCATATACATATGTATTTTTTAATTGTGAAGTATGTATTGAAACTTAAGTACATATTCAATCATTGTCTCTGTGATATATGTACAAAGAATTGTTTGTAGTTTTTCCAATTTCTAGAAATGAGTAAAAGATAAATATCTCATGCCACTTTAAAGAATCAAATAGCAAATTGGCTATAAATGGATTGAAAGTCGATAATTTCGTATATCTTCTATTGTTGTTTAAATTTATTCAAGCTTGACAGTTGTTTAATATTGAGATGAATATTAACTTCACAGGTGAAGACACAATCTACAATCTTTATCCAGTCTCATCCTACACACAACTATAGTACATTCCGTAAAAAAGGACACATCTTTGAAATATGGATACAATCTCGCTGAGAATATTGTTATATTAAAAAGTGCTATATCTTCAAGTGCTATTTGTATAGTAATAATTTTCTTCTGAAACTATACGGCTCCCAAGGACTAGCGGATATTTATTGTTTTGATTGAAGAGGATTGTAAATATTCATTACAGTTAACTACAGAGTTAAGAGAAATATAATTTTAAACTAAAAGAATTAAAATTAATAAGGGGAATGATCTCCTCGGATACCAAACATATCTTGACATGAACTATAATTTTAAATTATCATATAACAGCTCTTAGGGAATGTCTGCCCACTAATCTATAAGAGCAATTTCATGTTATGTAATTGAATGAGCTGGAAGAATTTGTGAGGTAATACGTTTCCCTGATTCTTCCGGACATGTTCGATACGATAACCGTTCGGAGAACTGGCTGGTCAGTCTAAACTTATTACACTATTTCCACATCCCCACACCGCCGCTGTTATCCTAGAGTCTTTCCTAGACAAACACAGAGAAATTTTGTGTTCCTAGTTGATCTTGACGCTTTAGCTTCGCTGCCTTTTGCGCTCGATAGCAAAGGAAACGTGAAGCATTGGCCTTCAGTAATAAGACCCATGTCAGTAAGACGATTTTTTATTGAGTTGGGACCAACCCCTCAGAGTAACAGCAAATATATTTGAATTTGGATTAAAATTAAACTTTATATGCGCAAATTGTACGAGAAACCAATCATTTCCTGATGTTGTTGGTGGAAATCGGTCGTGCCTATACTTTTTTCTACCATTTCCAGTTTTGAAAACACATTGTCGGAAACAGGAAATGACGCTTAAGCTCATTCGGATTTACATCTTGCAGCGTTCGCCTACATTCCAACTCACCTATACCTCTCCAACCGTCTCATTCTAGTAAATTGTGTTAGAGTAGCTTAAAATCGGAATTCACCAAGCTGCGCGAGCAATATAGCCGCCTATATGTATACATAGTACCGTTCCGAAAAATTCGACTGAACACATGTTTTATGTCAAAAATGAAAGTATTACCTCGAACAGACAATGATTTATTGTAAATAAGTGCGAATTTGCTAGCATTTATTAAACCACTTTGAAATATACTTTGAATAATGAATAATAAACAATGAAGTTCCCTACTTCTAACTCAGACGATGAAAATGTGTACTAATCCTAACTACTGCAAAGCAAGCTTTCCTGTTAAAACTTACACAAAAATCATTATTACGCACGTGGTAAATATAAACAAGTGAGGAACAGGAAAAATTTTTACCAAAAAATATTAATATTACTGAGGTGTTGCCATTTTAAGTATAACACACTGTACATATAAAAGTATCTAAGGAACATACACGTTTAAGAATTATATCCAAACAAAAAATAAATCTGTTGTTTGTCGTAAGCTATAGCCTACTTAGCTTATTCCCTAATTACGTAATTTAATTATCTATACAAGATTATAATATCTGTAACTCAACAGGATTAGTATGTACCTATTGAATAATAACCTTTAGAAAAATAATTGTGGCAACGTAATTCAATGCTACGCCAAAATAAAAAGGTATACCTAATCATTCTCCTACATTTTAATTCGAATGTTTGCAGATGACTTTGTGTAATTAGTAGTTTTGCGGGTAGAGTTTCACTCTATTTTTGTATGCAAACGGAAGAGAGTGAAATGTATGTGCACTGTCATTTGAAGATATTTCAGGCACTTCATCATTAAACTCGTTTATTATCTCTGCGAGACACCAAACCACCCAGACCACCTACAGGTCAACACACTAACACGTAAATCAGCCTGTATATGTAAAAGAAACCACAGTCGGAAACGGCATTACAGCCCAGTGACAAGTTCCATTTGCATTTTATGTAGCGCACCATCTGGTCCCTGCCGGAAATGACCTCAACTTCGTCTTTAAAAGTGAAAAAGTATGTATTTTTTGTCGTGAATTTATTAGTTGTAGATGCAGACACAGAGTTTTTCAATCATTACACGAACGGAAGATTGTATATACTTTAGAAAAATTCAGCTTCTAATTTGCAATTTCTGTCGTCCGAGAATAATTCAAGATTTGATAACAGTTAAAGAATTTACTATAATCACAATTTTTGTGGATGCTTATAACAATCACGGGAACTACACTTCTGTATTTGTTGGCAACTGTTTGCTTTTCTGAACACTCAACAAAATACAGCGCATGAATAGTACCTACATTTCAAAATTTAATCTAAAATATTTTAAAAGTATTATGTTCTTAATAAATTACATATCAATCTGTAATCAGTTTTAAATAATACGAATGTATATTTTGGCGCCTGATTAGAACAGTAGAGATATCGTAAATAAATTATTGTGGTTCATATGTTACTGGCATGTAATTCGTCTGTTTAACTCAATTGAAATAAATTAAATCATTACGGTTGTTACCGCTCAACGGACCATTTACATAAATGGATTTCGATTAGTGTAACGTTAATCTCTGACTGTAATAATAAAGGCTTAAGTTTATATAAATAGAACCATACAACGTAATTACAGAAGATTACTATGTATGTAGATTATAAAATTATACTTTTGACTGTAATAAAGGTCATAACATGCAATTCTGATATTCTTGTATATTTTGATACATAATACAGTATATATATTAAAAGCTAATTTATTCATGGAATTCTATTTCGTTAAATCTAAATCCTAACACTGTAATGCCACAAATCTAGTGTCACAGATAGAAAGTCACTTACATACCGTACATAAGGTAATTTTGTATTTGTTGCAGTTTTTGTAGAAGAACTTGTTGACAATTGTTCTAAGAAAATGCAATAAATACAGGGGTGTGTTTAGATATGTGTAATTCGGCAGATATTTGCAAAAAAGTCATCCAAATGTAATATTCTTCAGCGTCAACTATCTATCTCCATCATTTAATATGAGTTTTGGGAACATGATTTAAGCCCTAATAGTCTAATTGTTCCAATAACTTTTTTAATTGGCATATTTAATGTTGATTTATACATTCATTAGAATCTCTACCGAAACACATGATGATTTCAAGTATGTCTTTGATTTGGTTAATCATTATATATAAGTACATGCAGTAGTAGTGCTTAACCGTACCAGTACACATTGTTATTGTCTAAATAATCAGGAGAATGCAATGAACTTTATTATTTATTAGCATTATCACAGTAACGCAATTTACCCAAATCATACTCTTCTAGACTGGAAGATTAATGCCAATATGAATTAGATACAATAGGAAATCGTGTAAATGCTCGAATACGAATGGTATCCGTTTCTTCTTATAGCATAGCGTAAAAGACGGTACAGAATATGGGCAGAAGAGCATTTGAATTAAGATAAGAACGGTTGGGGTGGAGTGTTATTTAGTGATAAGTCAAGCTTCAGCATTCGGTCAGGTCTTAGTATAAGGGTGGAGATATGATAGTGTGAAAAGAAATAAATGTCAGAGGTCATACTGAATTGTATTATGTTCAGAATGCTTTACTTATTTTTCTAAGGTATTTGAATTAGGTACCATTTATTATCTTATGCAGAGGAAGTTGTGCGAAAAAAAAACATTTATTTGGCTAAATATGCTTGGTCACATGGAGCAAACACTGTTGGCAGCAAGTTTGAAAAGATACAACTTGATAGAATGAGCTAGCCGGATGATAATTCTATGAAGCATGCTTGGCACACATTAGGAAGGAGTGCTAGCCTAGTTGGAAAACTGCAGGAGTAAAAAATTTCTTAAAAATTACTAAGAGAATACTTTTATTAACTACGTCTAAAATCTTAATTTTTCAAAATCCAAACAGATGTTGAAACAAAACTAAACCACAATCATTAAAGAACTACCTATTTATTTTAACATCTAAAACTTTGTTAATCAAAATGATAAATATCTGCGAATTCTTTCGACTAGGTTGCCACATATATGTACTCAAATGATTTTGAATTTTACAAAATTGAAATATCTATCTCAAGTTTCTATATATTACTACAAATTTTTGTTTTATGCACGCTGATAGAAGTTATTGCAGATGATTATTATGATATTTATACATTATGTATTACTACATATATCCACTAATACAAATGATGGTCTATGCATTGGCAAAGTTTTATTATATATTTATTATTATATACATATTCTGTTTTTCTTTTAATTACTAAAAATACCACTGGAATAAATATGCATATGTTTATTAATGTAATATGAGTGTTAGCCTAATCTCTTAGTTCAAATACGTCTTTATTGCAAGAAAGGATATTGTAAGTATACAGTCCCTGGCAATATTATTAGACACGCTTGAATTTGTTTACAAAAATTTATTTCACTGCTCCCTTATAAGCAAATGAGTTTTAGAATGTTGATAATGTGTATGTCTTTTCAATATAAGTATTCACGGTATTAGCACCGTGCAAATCGGAACGTGCTTTAGTCTTGCTCCAACAACTAAGACCTTGAAGTAGTCGTCAGAAGGAAATTATGGATAGACACAAGGACCTTTCACTAAGTGGAATTGCATAGACAAAAATTGTTATCAGTACTAAACTAGACTATTCAAACAGGTATATTGTTAGAAGACTGAACATCTGAAAGTGTGGCAGAAAAGTAATCTTTACCCACAGTTCGGTATTATGGAAAGGTGTATAACAAAAATACGCATAGAAAATAGGTTTGCGACCACAAACTGTCTGAGTGTACCATACGGCGGAAGTTGAAGGAATTGGATTTCAGGTCGTGTAGACCGCTTAGGAAACCAAAGTAGACAATGATGCGACGAAATTCAAGCGCTTTCAGTGGGCGAGGAAGCACATGGACTTATGGAAATCGGACTATGCCAGACGAACGGTAAAACATCACACAAAAGTTATGATTTGGTCTGTTATCAGCAGCAAAAGTACAGGACGTGTCTAAATCGTCGAGAATATCATGAAACAGGAACAGTATAAAAAAGTCCTCCAAAACCACTTGGTTCCTCAATTAGAAGGACTGGTTTACAAATGGAGAGCTGTTCGTGTTTATGCATGATGGAACCTTCTGCCACACCTCTTGGTGCATTAAAACAGTTTTGCACAGAGTAAGATCCCATTTCTTAGCTGGTCCGGTTATTCCAAAGACATGAACCCAATGGCAAAATGTTTGGGAGCTGGTAAAGCGAAAGGTAGCAAAGGAACCTATTACCACCAAAACCCAGTTAATACAAAAAAATATACATGTCTGGAATCGTCACCCACATATGCAGACCATTCACAATTGCATTAGTAGCAATGCCGCGGCGAATTGAAGCGATAATCGTCGCTAAAGGTAGTTCCTCAAATATTGATTTTCTTCTAAAGTTATAAAGTCAACAGTCGAAATAACTGAAAAAATTAAGGGGTTCTAAAGGTCGAATTGAAAATGTCATACCAGTTTTAAAAATCCCCACAATGTTTCTATTTGTGAATGTCATACTAGGACGAATGGTACACACTGCTATGGTAAAGGTTGTTTTATAAAACCGCGCTAATTCACATCCTCTATATTTCAATTTCTTATTATGTGTGTACCATCGAGGGCTTAAGTCATGAATCAGACTTCAAGCGACATGGCCTTCCGCAAGTATTCGACACATTTGACCACTCGTACTGGGCGGCTGTAATTAGAATTAGAGACAGATACCTAGCAGGTAAATTTCAGGTAGAAAGATTGGCCAGAAATGTAAAGCGATATATTATAATTTCATTTACAGTAGTTGCATTTACTCTTTATATTAAGATGTAATGCTGACTAGAATTCTTAACTAGATTTCGTTAGCACAAGCTGTTTCTTTGACAAAAGTAAATATTGTTTGCTATTATACATATATGGATAAAACATGTATGTTTTAGACATGTAAATTTTGAATAATATGCGTTAAAAATAATATCACGTTTCTACTTATAGAAAAAAGAATTGTTTCCGATGCTTTATTAAGAAGCGATTTAAATGAAGTAGCATTTTAAAGAAATTTATATTTTTTAACATTTACGCAATTACAAAATAATGAATGTAGTTTTAATTTATTAAAACATATGTATAATAAATGTATTTTTCTATTATGTGCATAGATAAACACAGTTCAGATAATTGTTTTACATTTAGGTCAATTCAAATACTATTAATTCGATTAAAGATCAGATTATTCCAGAATCGTTATAATTTATTAAGTATTTGTTAGAACTTCGTCAGTAGAAGAAATTGACATTTAATTCGAATCAAATAATTGTAATCTATTTTTACTTTTACTACTATTTCTATTTTTATAATTAGATATTATATTTACTAACTTGTTGCGCAATGTGTTTTGTGTATGTGATTCTACTGAATTTTGAATAATATACTCTACATTACAAATTAATTCATCTAATGAATTATTATTATCTATTAAAAATTTTGGGCCTAAAGTTATCTAACTTATAAACTTATAACATAATGGATTACAAAACCGCTTAGTTATCTTGTAAAATTCCAAGCTTCCAAGTACTAGGATTGATTAGTTTTTGATTATAAAATTATAATTAATTTAGTTCAGAAGTGTTAATTGTTATGTTATAATACTATTACTCCCTTTGAATTCTTAATCTCTTTAAAACTACTGTAAGCGCAGTAATTATTGAAACTATTAAAACTTCTTAAGAAAACTAATGGTATAAGTGTATGTATATATACATAATGCTAAGCAAATAATATTAAACTTTTTAATTCTATAATTTTTGTAATTATTATTTAAACAATATTTTGCACGATAAAATAGTGACTAATTTATCATCAACTTTTTTTCTTTTATTAATTTATCTACGTTTTACCTGAATTCAGTATCATCATATTCATTTCCAATATATTCACATTTCGCTTGGTTTAAATTCTTTTAAATGCTCGCTATCCTTTGGCCTGCGGCCCAGTTATGTTTACTTCAATAACAATTCAGAACGGAAAGCCCACAATAGACTGGTCTTATTCAAGTTTGATTCATTACTTAAGCCCTCGATAGTACATACATACATACTTAACACCAACCTCTTACAGATGTTTACCTTTTGGACTAATTCATAGTTCTTTGTAAAATATGAATACTTTTCTTTTTACGAAAACATTTTATTGGTCAGTACTTATTTAAAGAGGCAACAAAAAGTATGGCTGAACAATATTGGCAGTAAAATTTCGTGATCGAAAAGGGTTCCTTCAAATAAATGAGTTTATTTAAAAAAAAAACTAGCTACATTTTCTGTGAACAAATAATTAATGGGCATCATTTTTCTATTATATATTCTATAAATCGTTACAAGTGTAAAATTTATTGTTTGTTTAGTAACCTTTGTTACTCTGAAAATAAAAAATAAAAACGTGATTGGAAAGTTACTATTTTGCAGTGATGGTTGTCACTATCAAATGTTTATTATATTTTATCTATATCTGGGTTTCATTTTTCAGTAATGACTATTGCTTATCTGTAATTGTTTGTAAGGAAGTAATAAAAATATAACATCGAGGGGTTCCACGGTTCGAGTCTGCATTATGAAGGCTTTTGAGTTTCGCCACTAGTGTAAGTGTTCTCTTCATAAGTTTATACATCCACCGTGTATCCAAATACTATACAGTGGGTAATCTTTATAACAATTGAAATGAAGGATATTTTTCCGTTTTTTATCGCATCTCGTACTATTACAGGAAAAATAGAAAAGGTATTGAACACACTCAACATTAGCAGAGAATTCTTGCTCCAATACTCAGTGGTCATTCATCAGGTTTACTGCACGCTCTATTACATAGGTGGGTAGGTATATACCCTTGCAGTACAGCACTCTTTGTCAGAACGTTTTTGCCTTCAGCATGGTTGGCACGTTCACTTAACTTGGCCTTTTGATTTTCCCTACCCACTTTTCACTCCTGAGGAAGTTACTTACACCAGTGGCGAAATGTCAACTTTGTCAATTTTTTACTTTTATGTATTTATTTTTGTGATTTGTTTTGTTTTATTTTATTCTTTATTTGCATCTATGTATTTACACTGCTAAAGCACAGTCATAACCTTATAATAATGATAACAATATATTGTAGTATTTTATTTAAGCGTTTCTGAAAGAATGATAAATTTTCTCTGGTATTAATTAAT
>SMLS01072968.1:0-39618 GCA_004785975.1 Popillia japonica
GGGGGGCAGCGCTCTCTAGAGATCCTGGGGAGCCGCTCTCTTTGGGGGCCCTGAGCTTATACAATATGTCCGGTTGCCAGTGATGAGTTATCTTATACAGCGCGTCCACGTCGAGTGACTGGATTGGGAGTGACATAATCTACCTACCTCAATTCCAATTTTTGTTCCCATTTTTTGCATTCCCAAAGAGAATTCATCTGGCTAAACTCATCTGTATTTAAAAAAACTTTTTAAAATTTTCATATATCTGATGCCCTTAGTTTGAGCACCTACAGCAGTGAATCTTTGATAATGTTCAGAATAAACAAAAATTGAAGCTAATTGCACTGAAACTATTCTGCTTGGCACAATTACAGCATAAGCCCTAATGTACATAACAGAAGACCACAAAATTTATATAAGATGTTGTTGACAATATGGATAGTCATTCCTTAATCACCAACTTTTTGAAGTTCAGAGGGATGGCAGATACTTTAGACCCAATTGGATGTTAGCAGTTAATTTAGTTGTAGCATGAATGCCACTCATTTGTCTGGTAAAACCACATTGATTACTGAGCATGATATTGCTCATTTGGACTCGCCACTATAAAGAACTTTTAGCAATTACAGGGTAATTACAATAGAATAATATGAACTATTCAACCATTGAAAGTATTCAATTGGCTGAAATTTTTAAGAAAGCAAAATAAATGATTTAGTTTCTTTAAAATTGGCATATTCACGGTGGTATGGCCCTTGGCGGAAAATAAGACCAATTCCTGAGTTTAAATGTGGACATGTTTCTTTGTCTTCATATTCTACTTTTTTTCAGTTTTTTTTTGTTTTCTTCTTTTTCTTCATCTGCATCTTCATATTCTTCTGGTTCTTGTCCTTTAGTTCCTTCTTCCTTATATTCCTATTCTTTCTTCATCTACTTCTTTGTCTTGCTATGTTTCTTCTTCTTAAACGGAGTGAAATTGATCCCAGTAAACAGTTTTTGGACAGGTTAATATTCGTTATATTTGTCGTCTTCTTCCTCTTGTTTTTCTTCATCTTCTTGTTCTATGTCTTCTTGTTCTTATCTTTCTGCTGTTTTTCCTTCTTCTTCTCCTTCTTCATCTTTTTTTTTCTGTTGTTGTTGTTGTCGCTCTTCTCAAAATTCTTAAAATTAATTTCTGAAGAGTGTAGTCATCATTTTTCCAATGAGCAAAAGTTTGATTAATTCATGGAAAGTTTAAGTGTGATTCAAAAACTATTGTGTTAATTAGTTATTACTAATGATAGTTCTTTAACAATAAAGCAAATAATTGATAGTTAAACGTTCCATGATTTTTCGTATTATTGAGTAAAGGGCCCAAACAGGTAATAGAAGCAACAGAGAAATCTAAACTCTAATCTCGAGTTCAAACTTGTTCCTACTCCATTCTAAACACTGACTCTTTACGTCCTTTATACTGGGTATGACATCTCATGGGATCTGCATCCCTAATTGAGGTCTTATAAGTTATTGTTGGCATGATATATAAAATTAGGGATGATTAGTTTAATGTTAGGCAATTTGAAGCTAGAATCCTATTTATATCTAATGGCAAATGGTAAATTTGACGCTAACAAAATCAGCTTATTTCATCCTTGGTACATCCAACAAATGCATGGTTAGTATCTCATCTCGTTCAACTTTAAGGTCCATCACAAGTAAGAGCGTTTTTGGTTCCAATTCTGTGTATAGATGCTTTGCAACATTACAATATCTGGGTAATAATTTATTAAATACCATTAACAGAATCCTTAAAGATTGTATGCCAATTGCTTGTACTGATTTTGCTGTGAATTCTGTGCATGCATGAAGCGTTTTGACAAGCAATAATATCTCACCATGACTACTACATCCAAGTGAGAGTCACCAAAAAACACTAGAAGGGCATCGTTTTCCACCATAATTTGCCAACCTATCTCTGCAATTTTGTTGTCTATGAAGCTCAGTTGAGTCCTATCAAGTTATAATCCCCATAAATGTATTTATGTGACTTTAGCTTCAGAATGGAGAACTATCTGAAATAAAGGAAAGTGAAGTCACAACGTGTATTGGTAAATAGGGGCAATATCCACCAAAACCAACTTGTTGATAGCCTCATAATAATGAATCGTTGACCGATTATGATCAGCAGTTAAAGAAAATATTGGGCTTTTGTTCCTTAATAGTATGCTTGATCAGACAAGGTTGTAATAATGTTTAGTTTTATGAGAATTGGTGCGGGTATTGACAGGATTGTTCAGTACTGGAAGATTTTGCAAATGTTTCCCTTTTAAAGTTATGGCAATTCATTTGAATATTCCATCAGAGTTAAACTATACTTCTTTTTGATCATATTCGTCTCCTTTGTTATCTTTGTCATCTTCTTCCTTTTGCTTTTCTTCACCTTCTTATTCTATGTCTTCTCGTTCTTATCTTTCTGCGTTTATCCCTTCTTCCTCTGCTTCTTCATCTTTTCTTTCTCTTGTTGTTGTCGCTCTTCTCAAAATTCTTACAATGAATTTTTGTCCCCAGCAGACAGTCTGACTGGCGTAGTCATCATTCTTCCAATGAGAAAAAGATTGATTTATTCATGGAAAGTTTAAGTATGATTCAAAAATTATTGTGTTAGTTATTACTTATAATGACAGTTCTTTGACAATAAAACATGACCAGCAGTTAAAGAAAATATTGGGCTTTTGTGCTTTAACAGTATTGTTGATCAGACAAGACTGTAATAATGTTTAGTTTTGTGAGAATTGGTGCTGGTATTGACAGGATTGTTCAGTACCTACTGGAAGATTTTGCAAATGTTTGCATTTTAAAGTTACCTATTGCAATTACCCACTTTGAATATTCCATCAGATTAGATACATTTCTTCCAGAAGTATGGCGGACGTTAGCATAGCTGTTACAAGAGAAATAAAAGAGGTCCAATTTGAAAGGGGACAGATTAAATCTTTAAAACCTAATTTGAAAAGAATAATTATGCAAAATAGTTAATAAATGATAAGTAATCATATTACAACATCGGCCTCAGTGGCGCAGTAGGTAGCGCGTAAGTCTCATAATCTTAAGGTCGTGAGTTCGATCCTCACCTGGGGCAATCTGTTTTATGCGTCTTTAAAGTTGTGCACTTAATTACACTTACGTTTACATACAAATAATTTTTTGTATCAATAACTAATAATCACCTAAAAATTACTCTGCATAAAATAATCATCATCGATTATCTCTTATCGCAGATTAAATTCTTATTCTACCTACCCATTACTAAAGAGTGATTTATTTTTTCCAGATAAGCCTTAAACGGCAATTCATGCGAATAATCTGCGTAATTATATTTACTATATCTGAAGTCATTTGTATGCCGGACTGGTAGCGTGGGGGATATAACCGAGGTCGTTCGGGAAAGGTTCCAACTGTGGGGTGACTTATAAAAGAGCTCGAGGACGATACGGGGAACGTTACTTCACGTTACGCAGTCAGTATAAGACTATGATGCCGGTGCTGCATGTTCTGAACGGTATGGCCCCCGGGGGGGCACCACGACTCATTTAAATTTTCGATCAGCGCATGCCGCGAGCGAAATAGATTCGAGAGGGTGATTTTAGAGTACAGTGAGGTAATAGCACTCACGGTAGTTGTTGCTTTATTTTTTTTTCTGGAAGAAAACATGAAACTTTTCCAATTTCATTTCAACAATTTTATCAGCCAATATCTTTATTCTGTAGCAAAATTGCCTGATGACATTTCAAGAACTCCGCGGATATATTATGAAAATAAATTATACACGCAGGGCAATCATCATTAATTCTACTGTATGGACTGCCTCGACTAAGTTTAATTAAAAAACTTTCAGCGGAATTCTCGCTGGAGTTTCGCGAATTGCAGACGACGTTCGGGACGAACAAGCTTGCAAAGTGAAACGAATAACCGCGGTACCTCATGCTATATGCGGCTTAATAAAGCGGTGCGTAATCCGTCAAAGATATACGCTCAGATTGCTACCACTTGACCTGGCTTTGACATCGCGCTCGATTGTTCTTCACGCGACTGAGAGGGCGCTTCAAGCGTTTTCATGTCATAGTTTAAATTCACCCTTCGTTTAAAATGAAACAAAGACAACATTTTGATTTAGGTGGTCTGTAAAATACGAGTACAAAAGCTACTCCTGTAAGCGCAATATTGATCTGAAGGTGGAATGGATAATAAAGGAATTTAATATTTTTATTTTCTTTTATGACAAAGAGATTCAAAATTGCTAGCTAGATCTTTATTTAAGGATGTAGCTCACCTGATTTATAATCCAGACTGTACTGTTGGTTGCATAGACTAATGATTTATTTCCCCAAATAATGCCGAAAAGAATTAAGTGCTCTAGTCAAAACAATCAAGTGCAGATTAGTAGTTGGATTGTGAGATTTAATATAAAATGGTTAGTGAGTGTTCATCAGCTATCTCGTAATGGGAGGCTAAAACTTCAAAATAATCCTCATAACAAATTTGGAGGACTCCTCAAATCAATTTTCTATTACAAAAAGAATTGATTAAAGTGGTTCCAAGATTTTGAAATTAAATTTCAAATTGTTGCCTTGGCATTTTCAAAATTTCATCAATTATTTACGACAGAAAATTTGGGATCAACATACAACTTGGAAGAACCTAATACAATTTTTCAAATTGTAAGGGAAGACGAAATGGGGAACAAGAGTAAAAAAGTGGGTTCTTCGGGATTTCATACGGAAATGCTTGATTTTCCAAAAAAAACTTCAATTTTCTAATGGGGTAGAGAGGATAAAAAAGTAAATTTATAAATTTTGGGGCTAGCATAGCCTAAACCATTTTTCAAATTTTTTGAAAAAGGAATGAATAGTGCGGAGGAATGTGGCAAAATTTTTCATATTTTTTGAACTTCGTGGAGGGATCACAGAAGTCAAAAATTTTCCAAAAGTTTGATTTCAAAAAATCAATTTTCTATTACCCAGGACAATTTCCTTTAATGTCATTTTGATTTAAAATATCCTAAACGTTGATTTTCAAAACACGGAGAAAAGGCAAACTTCCGCCAAAATACATACATACACAAAGGCGTAAAAAAGGAAACAAAATTTTGTCGTCTTCCCTCTTCCTATTTAAAGTGCTTTATCAGTTACTTATAGTGGGGGAGGGGGAGGTGAAAATTTTGATAAAATAATGTTCAGAACGAATACAAAGATCCCCCAAAATTTCAATTTTTTAATACTGTGTAGAGGGGTTGGGACTGGAAAAAATAGTTTGTCCTTAAACTACTCCAAACATTTCTATTTAACTTGATTTTTGTTACTAGTCTGCTTGCAAAATCAGCTAGCAAAACGCAAATTTTTTAAACAGAAGGATGGGACTAGCATAGCCCAAACCATTTTTCAAATTTTGAAAAAAAAATGTAGTAGGTGGAGGGATGTTGCAAAATATTCTTTTGTCATATTTTCTGAACTTTGTGGAGGAATCATATAAGTCAAAAATTTTAATAATTTTCAAAACCTTGATTTAAAAGAAAAATCAATTTTTTAGTGGGACCTTAAATTAATTTTGTCATTTTGATTTAAAAATCCAAAACGTTGATTTTCAAAACAGAGAGAAAAGGCAAACTTTGACCAAAATACATATTTACATACACAAAAGCGCCGAAAAGGAAACAAAATTTGGTCGTCTTTCCCAATTTCTTTGTGATCTTTAAAATAATTTTCACAATAAATTGAACAAATTGGGGAAGGTACAAGTCTGCAAATTTTTGCAAATATTATCTTTCGCACTAAAGAATTTTCAAAATTTTCAGTTTCAAAACATTTTATTTAAAGTCCTTTATCAGTTACTCATAGTGGGGCGAAGGGAGGGGGAGGGTCAAAATTTGGATAAAATAATGTTCACAACGAACACAAAGTCCTCTCAAGATTTCAATTTTTTAATACCAGAGGAAGGGTGGAGGGAGCTGGAAAAAATAGTTTGTCCTTAAACTATTCCAAAAATTTTCAAAATCCACTGTAACACTTTAACCACATTTAATTAACTGGATTGGAAAATCAGCTAGCAAAACGCTAATTTTTTAAACAGAAAGATAGGACTAGCATAGCCCAAACCATTTACCAAATTTTGAAAAAAAAGAAGAAGGGGGAAGGATGTTGCAAAATATTTTTTTGTCATATTTTCTGAACTTCGTGGAGGGATCATAGAAGTCAAAAATTTTAATAATTTTCAAACCTTTGATTTAAAATAAAAATCAATTTTGTAGTGGGATCTTTAATTAATTAATTAATAATTGTCATTTTGATTTAAAAAACCAAAACGTTGATTTTCAAAACACAGCGAAAAGGCAAACTTTGACCAAAATACATATTTACATACACAAAGGCCGAAAAGGAAACAAAATTTGGTCGTCTTCCCCAATTTCTTTGTGAGCTTTAAAATAATTTTTAGAATAAATTGAACAAATTGGGGAAAATACAAGTCAGCAAATTTTTGCAAATATTATCTTTCACACTAAAGAATTTTCAAAATTTTCAGTTTCAAATCATTTTGTTTAAAGTCCTTCATCAGTTACTCATAGTGCGGGGTCGAAATTTTGATAAAATAATGTTCAGAACGAATACAAAGATCCCTCAAGATTTCAATTTTTTAATACCAGAAGAGGGGGAGGGAAGTGGAAAAATAGTTTGTCCTTGAACTAATCCAAAAATTTCTATTTAACTTGAATTCTTTTTTGCTAGCCCCTCGTAGCCTGCTTTCAAAATCAGTTTTAACTACTTTTCATTAACTTGATTGCAAAATTAGCTAGCAAAACGTAAATTTTTTTAACAGAGGGATGGGAGAGCGACAGCGCCGCCAACGTTTATTATTTTGTCCTGAACAATTGATTTCCAACAAAAGACATGCGGAAAAGGAAGTAAATTAAATCGAAAGTAATTACTTTCAAAGTTTTTCATAGAGAGATACAGTTTTTAAAAATATTTTTTTGCCATAGCTTTAAAATCGTTTCAATTTTCTTAGTGGGGGGCTAAAGGCTGCAAACATTTTTTTGGAACAGTTTTTTCTTAAACTACTCCAAAAATATCTACGCATCTACGTGTAACTCCCTTTTTTTCTACTAAAAATGTTCGTATTTCCAGTTGTTCCAAAAGTATGGAGCCACATGATTTTCAAAATTTTATCAAGTATTCATGACAGAACATTTTAGATCCATATTGAATTTGGAAAAACCTGAACCCTAATAATTGTTCTTAAAAATGTAATTTTCAGAAACAAAAAAGACGAGAGTAGAAGAGAAAGGAGGAGTTTTGTAAGATTTCAAAATTCATGACATTTTTGACATTGTCAAATGGTTCTCGATCTGTCATGCGATTTGACATGATCATGGCTGTCACATTGACAGGTAATATACATGTTTGATATTTGCGTTACGATAACCTCAAAAACTGAAAGACCGGTAAATCCTCAAAATAATATTTTTGGCCATAAGTACATGCCCATCAGCTGCTTATTGTGGAATTGTGTTGGCTTCAAAAAAAATGTACATAAGTAAGGGTTAGTAGGGAAGCTGCATAATTCTAATGGAAAAACACCTGGAAGTTAGCGTTACGAGATCGTTGCATCAGAAATAGTGCGGTTCATCGGACAGGAACGGTTATGAATCAAAAGAGAGGAACAATTGCGGGAATCGGATATGTGCACATATAATAAAAAGCAAAAGGGTTAACTCGAATCTTCATTTTTGGCACTTACCACCTTTCTTAAGTAAGATCTTCAATTATTTTTGAAAATATAAGTTAACATATAACACGATACTTTAAGCCCTGTAGAAACTTTAATATAAACCGACTGTTTTGCTAAGGAGTATTCACGAGGCGGAGAACTTCTAAAACTAAGCTAATTCCATTTTAGGAGATACTCCACAGATGTACCACTACAAAACCACAGAACCTCTTATCGTAATGAGACGTAGCATAATGATTACCAAAATTATATCGAAAATAATACCAGCAGTATCTCTTTTTATTGATCTTTATTCAATTTTCAACTGTTTATTATATTTTTAACCTTAAAAGGTACTGAAGGTAAAGTTTTACCTACAATAAAATTATGATAAACTGTGAGAAGTTGTGCACGTTTTGTAAATTCACCATGCAAGTACGAGCATCGTTGAAATTCAACGCTTATTTACCCCATTAAATGCTCAGTTATATTAAATTTATGGACACTAATTTCTACTTGAAAGTGAACGTTATATACCTCATAAAATATAATAAAATTTATGTCCTGTAATTTAGCAAAAACAACTCTATTACATTGCGTATAACTATATATAGAAAAATAGTTTCATTTAAATAATTCATATCTGAATACAATTGAATGTGTGGTGAATTATAGTTAAAAAAAATGAAATTTCCTAAATGTTGTAGGTTTTTATCTAAAATAAATATATTTAGAATCATGCAATGCTTAAATTCGCAGCAAAATGCAAGCACGATTTCTTTCTGAATTAAACGAGTACGGCGAAATTCAAGGTAGAATTTTCACGAAGACGTTTGAGGTTGTTCGTGTGACATTTTTATCGTTGAGGACGCACGTACATGTGTGCATAAAACAGCCACTAGAAGTTATGCAAATATTCTCATTCGTGTGAGTAGTTAAAACTAGGTCAGGCTATGCAAGTATAAACCAATCTAAATAAGTGTATTGTACGTGGATAAAATAGGATGAGTTTCAAACAAAAACAATATTTACGGATAATTGAAATATTTATTTCACTTAAATGATTCTATAAATGTCATATATATTTGAATATACTGGAAAATGTCACTTTTGACGTTTAAATTGACAGTTGCCAATGTATGAAATATTATTAAAAAAAGGTGGCAAATTAGAAAAATTAATTAAACATAAATTTAAATTTCCCGACAGTAAATTTTCTGACAGTAGGAAAATTGATAGATGACTATTCGATTAGATTTTTCTCTTGAGACCATAAAAAGTCATATAAAAACGTTAAATTAGTCCTTGTAATCCAAAAAAAGTCAATAACCCCAACAGTGCCATTAATCTAGCCATGTGACACAAATTTATTACCAAATTTTCTAAGTAATGGTCAATGTCAATGTCAAAATTGACATATTAAAATTCTTTCTTTAATGAAAATTTTATTTAAAAAAATGAAAGGGGGTGGAAGCAGAAGCGAGACTTTGTAAAAAGAACTATTTTTAATGTTATGACAGCATGTTTTGTGTTGTGGGCAGAACATTCTCTCAAAACTGTAGATCAATCAGCCCTGTATCTAGTCCAATTCAGATTTTTAAAGCCATTTAATCCATTAAGAGAGCAAGTGTGGATTCTGAATGTTACTGAATGTTGAATGAGAGAAAGTTTAGCTTTTCAACCCCTGGAATGCCTTAAGATCCTATTTTCACAAATGTATTACAGATCTGAATAAAACTAAATTTAATTTTCCAATTACTGGAGTAGGTACCCAAAATGTTATAGTATGTTTCCAGAATGCATGATCGATGATTTAGTTTCTTGAATTCTGTGAAAACAAACAAGAAGATAGTAACAGAATGTAGTGGGCCCAAAGAGTGAACTGTCCAAGTACTAACCACTTCCAATTATTCTTGCCTTTACTGATTGTGAGTGGTATGGTGTGTGTTTAAGTTAGAGTACAACCTCAGAATTGTACTGTGAACGATGTTGATGTTGAATTTGTGCCTGTCTGATTTGGAATTGGATTTAGAAGCCAAGAAGTCAAAAAAAAATGCAACGAAAAGCTTCCAAAAATTCCCAGAAATTGTCAATACCCTAGTGAAAACATTTTGTTGCAATCAGAATTCTGTATTCTATTGAGTAGACATTCTCGTACGTGGCAAATGACGTTTTTATATAGCTCAGGTTTTGTAAATTTTCTTTTGGTGTAAAAAATAAAGACGTTAAATCTATTCTATTCCCAACCAAGGTCCACTTCTGGATTATATATGTATATATACATATATGGATCTATTCAGTCACATCAAGATTTTTTAACCAATTCCACTTCGATTGAGGGAGAAAGTCTGGACTTCTACACCGAATACTGTATACTTAATACAAATTTTATTTTCACCATCCTCTTAGATTAAGTAGGTAGTCTAAGAGAATGGTGAATGGTGGGTTGCCAATGGTTGGTGATATGCGATTTAGCTTCCTTCTCTTCTTGGCTTTAGTGAGTGGTATGGAAGTTGCCATAGATTACAGTAAAATCTAAGTATTTTATTATAAATGATTTTTTTTTACATTTTTTTACATACAAACTCAGGTAATAGGTCCTTGAGGCTATATTTTTTTCTGGTTAAAACTAAGACTAAATAAATTAAGTTAAATCTAAGACTTTCATATAGGAATTTATAGGTCATCAAGAACAGTAAAAGAATTGTATGCTGCAGCAGTCAGATCTAAATCTGTTGCTGATTTTGAGTACTATAAATCAAAGCAGTTTGGGATATAATTAATAGCTGGTCAAATAAAACTGAAAAGGAGGTTGTTACATTGTTTGACGGTACTAATATACTTGAATATTCTTATGACGTAACTGATTTTTTAAATAATTCTCTCGTTAATCTGCCAATATTATGTAAAGAAAAGCTAGTTACAACAAATTGGATCGCCAATCCCACTATAGGGTCGTTGGAGAAGTCAATGTTCATCGTACCAGTTACCGAAACAACAGTTTGTAATATTATAAATGGCATGAAGAGTCAATTCAGTATGTATGGACGACCTAAGTGTGAACAGTATCAAAAGTATGTGTAGTAGACTTTATAGTAGAACCTGTCACATTCCTAATAAGTCGTTCACTATTGAATGATGTATTTCCAGATGTCTTAAAGATAGCCAAAGTTGTTTCCATATCTCAAAAAGGAGATCGGAAGAAAGCTGAAAATTATCGACCAATATTTATACTACCGATAATATCAAAAATTTTGGAAAGTTATGTTTACACAGATTGTGAACTTTGTGTCTAACAATAACATCTGCATAATTCACAACATGGCTTTAGGAAGAACGCGTGAACTATTTAGGCTAATGAACAGTGCATTAATATTGTTTATGATAATAATAATAATAATAATCATAATAATTAATAATAATAATAATATGGTTTTATTGTCCAACAGCAGAGCTAATTACAGGACAAAATTGGAAACTTATACAGGGTTTCCCACGGAACTGGCTAGTTAGAAGTTTTTGGACTTACAGACACACTTCTGTTTTGAACATTTTGGGTTCGCAATAATTTGGTACTTACTCTCTTTCTAAAATATTTTCAAATTTCTTGCACTTCCGGTTAACCGGAAGTCGCCGCGAAGTTTGTTATTTTAAATGGAACACCCTATATATTATTACGTTTTTGGATTCAGCATCAAATTCTATGACGATTACAACTAGGGTTTCTTATACCTATTTTCAGCTGTTTCTAAGATATTACGATTTTTATAAAAATTCTGGCATTTACACCGATATTTTCAACTGATTAATTTTCACTTACTGTAAGTGTCAGAGACCTGATATTTCAAAACTGCTAAATACTAACATTGTCTCACCAAAACGTAGTAATATTTTTTCTTTATATCATACAGGGTGTACAAAACTTTATGATATATCTACCAATTTTTAAAGTTGTAAAACTCATATTTTTTAAATAGAACACCCTGTATATTTTGACACTGTTGGACGCAGAACTCAATTCTACATCGATTTGGTATAACACCCCCTATACCTATCTCCAACAGTTTGCTTTATATTCCCATTTATTTATTAATGCTTCCAAATGGCAGAATAATTCTTAATCTGGTAAGCTATGACTTTGACATTCCAATAAATTATTATAAGATGCATCCTTTTTCAGATACTCCAGTACAAGCTTTCTGACGAACCGAAGAGAAATGAATTCTGTGAGAAAAATTTAACCAAAAGTTAACCACTCAATCCTTCTACAGAAACTTCAACTGTATGGAATTAGAGGAACTGCATACAGGTGGATAGAGTCTTATCTTAGTAATAGACAACAAGTAGTTGAAGTTAATAGAATTAAATCAGAAAAAATGACTACAAATATTGGCATTCCACAGGGTTCTGTACTTGGACCATTACATTTTCTACTATTTGTCAATGATTTGCCTTCTCAATTTAGAACGAATAACCCTATAATGTTTGCAGATGATGTGAGTTGTGTTCTGTATAATGGAAATAAGGCAGACTTAGTACTGCATGTACAAAGAAACAGCAACAAGTTGGTTGACTGGTTTAATGCAAATCAACTCTTAGTTAACATAGGGATAACTAGTTTTATACATTTTACACCCAGGCCTTGTATATTGAATGAAAGTTTATTATTGAGAATTGGTCATAAGTCAATTACTCACTGTCAGTCAATTAGATTTCTTGGCTCGATGACTGATGCTTCCATTAGTTGGGAGGAACACATTTGTGGTTTCGGAAATATATCAATGATCAAAATAACATCAAAGTCTTCATCATAAAGAGTACACCAAAGTGCTAAAAGAATTGAAAGTATTCGCAGAATCTATAATCACCACCTCTGTAATCTCATTTGTCAAATTATTTTAACCAAATTTCTTCATCTTGCTTATGATTTCTCCTTCTGTAATAATCTCAATTTCTATATTGCATTCTATAGAAACTATTGTTACAGGCTTGTAATGATACAATGTTGGCACCATTGTAATAGATTTTCTACATATTTATTTAAAAAATTAGGTACCTATACAATTTTGTACCCAGTTAAAATATGCACCAAATCAAATTAATAGATCACCATTGTATTAAATATCTACTACATCATTATCAACGACTAAAGCAATCTAATAAAAATTGTGAGATACTTATACGACATCGTATAATACTGTTTGTGAAACGAAATTCGATGGGTTACAACAACTTTTTACGCTATAATTGCGTACTGAATTGTAACTACAACTAAAGGTTTCCACACAGGTAGGTAGGTACTACGTAAAGAACTACAGCATTATGTGAAGCAACAGCTACAAGACAATGAATGAACATTTCTCATTGTTCTACAACGAATCCATCCATAATTAATAAACTTTGTCGTATTACGCAGATCACAAATTGTATTACAATATTAGATCTTAATGTCGTGCCTATATTTTCTATGTAACAAGAAGTTAATTGAAGAAAGGCGGATGATAAGCAGTATTACATCAAAATTTGCTCTTGTGAAATTGTTTGTTTTATCAAGTTAACGCTAATTAATAGTTGTTAAGAGAATGGTAACGGTTTAATCGCGGGGAATACAATTACCAACCCGTTGGATCTGCTTCTAGAACATCTCGTTTATAATTTATTGATGTAGAGATGTTGCAAGGCTAATAGCAGCCGGATAATTGCATGTATTTTTTTTATTAGTTCGTTCAAACAGGAATATGATCTGTTACGCAAATCGTTGTATTAAAGTCAATTATCGAGAAAGCCTAAGGGTATGTAATGCTTTTACTTGTAATTACTATAGATTGATCTTTAGAAAAATGTTTCTAAATATTGAACATCCTGTAATCAATTTAGAACGAATTTTAGTGAAATGTGTCGGTGATAGTATAATGTAAGAAATTGTAGGCAGGATTGCCTCACATGATTTAAGAGAAATGTGGTGTTATTGTAATATTTCCTGTAGGTATACTATTTTTTTTCCAATATAGGAGCAGTTTTAAAATACGTAACAAAATGGTATGAGACAGATCTAAAAGAAATAGGATGATCAAGAAAATGTCTGGCACTAAATAGTTAATCTAAATCGGTTTATAAAAAAACTCTAGCATGACAAACTAATGCTATTGCCTAGATGTCATACATCCAAGTAATGGTAAAGATGTGCAAAAAAGTGTTAGGTACACAAATTGTTATGGTTGCTTCACACCTTTATGGTAGTTTAGTATTGCAAATCAGATATTTTTTAAGGCCTAGGATTTTCTAAAGATTTAAATTTCTTTTCCGGTATGCTACCGACCTGCCAACTGTCAATACTAAAAATAACAAATAACAACAACGTTTTCTGGTACTGAAAACAAGTTTCCTGTTACTTTCCTCACGATGTAAAGAACAAAAACATAGGAAGTAGCTTTTCATTTGCGACTATAGACTGATTAGCCTTATATCCAGTTTTTCTAAGATTGCTGAAACAATTTTACTCAACCGACTTGGAGAAAGAAGTCTAGATTCCAATATCAGTCAATAGAAGCAGTTTGGTTTTAGAAAAGGAATGGATTTCATCTACTACTGATTACTGAGATGCTTAAAGATGTCCATCAGTACGTTTTCCTTTTTCATATCTTGCCTTCTTTTACGCCCTTCCAAAACCAGAAGCAGTACAAACGATTTCGCAAATCAACAAGTGAGGCAGCTCAATCATTGAGATTATGGTCTTGCTTTTGTGGTTTAGATAGTATTAGGTGGAAAGAAAAACTACTAGAGTCTAGGCTACCACAACTTTAATGGTTTAGCAAAAATTCTTTGATAATATAAAGAAGCAATATTTAATGTGGTAGGAAATATCAATGGATTTCCTTATTGACCCAGCAAATTGTGCAGTCAGCCAAGATCCATGCAGCCTTACTACTCACTAAGGCCAAGAAAAGTTGGAGAGATGGATAACTACATATATTATGCAACCATTTAAATGGGTTCAAAATATCATATTGAATACTCAAGTAATTGAAAAATTAGTTTTCAAGTAATGAAATTTTCTTGCAAAATCAATGATATTTAGACTTAATAGAGCCCCAGTAAGAATACAAAAAGATCAGGCGATTTTGTCAGAAATGGAAGACCATGCTGCCAAAGACTACTTTGAAAAAAAGGAAGGTCAAAATGATAAAAATTGCAAAAACTATTGAAAGGTGTGCACATTATCATGAATATAATAATGGTAATTGCTTTGGCTAAACATGATAGAAACCCAATCGATGATGTAAAAGTACTTACAAAGAGTCATGTAATTCTAAGGAGTCTAAGAAGGAAGGAATGACCAGTATTTACTGCATATTACAGTGTGTTTTTTCTGGTTAAAACTAAGCCTACATCAGAGGGAGAGGCAACTTTCATCTAGACTGACCATAATCTCAATGAGTAGATATGCTAAGCCTTGGGAGATTTCCAACCATCTGGAAACATACTGCTACCTAATTTTTTGGGGCTTTGAGATGCTAGGATGCAAAGAACTCCTCTTCCAGGTGAACAGTTTGGTTCGACAAGCAGAAATCTCGTTTGGAATCTGGAACACTATAATTTTTAAATGACTAGAAGTGGGTGGATACGAACTCTTATCCCAGCAATTATCGTTTATGAAAAGGAAAGATCTCCATAGAGCTTTCAGGTAAAATATTTACACAGATATCGCTCTCAACACCAGACATATTTTTAGGTAGAATGCCATAACTGTACCTACCAAGTTCCTGTCAACACTCATTTACTGGATGAGCTATTAGAATTTCAGGATATGCCCCAATAAATCCTCAGGTGGATGTACTCGTATTACAAATTTTCCGATACCATTATGTAATTGAAAAATTAGTCTTCAAATAATTTTCTTGCAAAATCAATGATATTTAGACTTACTAGAGCCCCAAGAAGAATACAAAGAGATCAGACGGTTTTGTCAGAAATGGAACACCATTCATTATGCTGTCAAAGACTACCTTGAAAAAAGGTATGTCAAAATGATAAAAATTGCAAAAACTATTGAAAGGCGTGCAAATTAGGATGAATATAATAATAATAATTGCTTTGGCTATGCTAGAATCCCAATCGATCATATAAGAGTACCTTCTAAAAGTCATACAATTCTTAAGGAATGGATGACCAGCATGTGCTGCATCTTAAAGTGTTGGCTGGAAAATGGGGTTATTTCTTGTATAAACTGGATCATCATTATTCTGTCGAAGAAAACCTTGAAAAAAGTGACGTCAAAATAACAAAAACCGCAGAATCTGTTGAAAGGTGTACAATCCATTTGCATTGCAAACTATGAAAAACTAATAATTTTGCCTTGAAATGATAGAAATCCAAGCAATGATGAACATTTGGAAAAAGTCAAAAAAGTCTAGAAAAGGCAAAGAAGTCTTAGTAGTTGCAAGATGAATGACATCTAGGCTTAATACAGACCCCAGTAAGAACACCCAAAAGAGATCAGACACCTTTGTTAGTAATGGAAAACCAGCATTTGCTGCAACTTAGAGTGTTGGCAAGAGGAGTTGGGTTTCTTCCTGTATAAAATGGAAATTCATTATAGAGTCGTTGACTATCGTAAGAGAAGAATTGTCAAAATATAAAAATTGCAAAATATGTGGAAAAGTGTACAATCTGTCTCTATTGCAAATTATGACGAACTAATAGTTTTGCCCAGAAATGCCAGAAATTCAAACAATGTTGAAAAGCACAAGAAAGTGTCTGGTGCCAAAAAGTTACCTTAAATCGATTTGGAAAAGTTACATAAGCGTAGAGAAGGCTACGAAATCTAGTAACAAGATCAAGATGATATTTGGGCTTGATAGAGGTCCTGTAAGAACACAAGGAGATTAGACAGCTGTCTTAGAAATGAAACACCAACATTGCATCTGCATCTCACAGTGATGACAAAGGCAATTGGACTAGTTCCTGTACAAAGTGGAGATTCATTATTCTGTCAAAAACTATCGTGACAAAAGAAACGTCAAAATAAAAATTGCAGAAGCTATTGAAAGGTGTAGTCTATTTCCATTGCAAATTATGACGGACTCTCAATACCAGACATATTTTTAGGTAGAATGCTATAACTGTACCTGCCAAGTTTCTGTCAATTCTCTCATTTACTGGATGAGCTCCTAGAATTTCAGGATATGCCCCAATAAATCGTCAGGTGGACGTATTACAAATTTTCCGATACTAGTATGTCATTCCAACAGGAAAGCATAGCGAATAAAGATTTTTTTTCCTTGGCACCTTGGTGATTAATGTTTATCGCCTGCAGGCAATAACTTTCCAACATAAATTCTCATATAAAATTTAGATACGCATAAACCACAGATAAAGTTTTTCTACCATACAGATTTTCTTATTTTCTGGTAAAGGAAGGAATAACACCAAACATTTCAGCACAATTTAACTGTTTACTAACAGTACAGCAGAAAAATAGCTCAAAGAATGTCCTAGTCTCGTTTCTGACGGCGGAAAGTGAGTTCAGAATGCATCTTTTGACATTTGCGAGGTCGTTATATTCAGGGCGAAGGGTAGAAGTATCAAATATTCATGCAGATACGGCGGCCGCTGTATCGATCCACCATCCACCCCCAGTTTGTGTTCTCCCCTCGTCGGTCACCTGTACGGTACGTTCCATGTACACACAATAACATAGGTGAACTTAGGCACTAGTTCTCATCTGTGCAGAACATGCGTTCTATGCGAAGCCGGCTGAAGTTACTGTTAGAGCCGGGGGTAACATGATGTTCGTTTATTAATTTCCGAAATTACTATCTAACACGTTGATTAACTCTCATTGGATATTATATGTCACATGGATACGCAATAGAATCAAATTAGTATCTACTATGACAACCATAAAAATGGGTTATTTTGATATAGAAAATTAGATACATAATAAGAACTAAAGAATTATTTCCAGTCGTCTTTATTTTGCTTCTCACAGAAAGAGTAAGTCGTTGAATATTAAAATTTAATACAAGTATGTAGTAGAATGACGTAATTATGACGTCCTAATTTAACAATCAATTATGTCATAAGTCAAAATATCTAGCATTATTCCAAAGTTTTTGGAACGTTATTCTATTCACGTTTTTATCTGAAGTAACATAGTGACGGCATTATGGCGTCACTATTGGTTCAGGTATGTCACCACCGTAACATTACTATATGACGTCTAGTATATTATAGAATTACACTTATGTTGTTACGACGTAATCGTACGCTAGAGCTGCCCACGTACTATCGTTGTATCTATGAGAAGCATGTGTCGTCATTCTGACGACATTATTCGTTGGAGACATTACTAAATCACGAAGTACGCCTGAATGTATGTATATGCATTTACTATGATTAAGTTTTTATTAATTTAAGTATAATAGAGAACTTTCATAGCGGGTTCTTTTTTTATTATTACACATATGCACCTCCCCTATGTGTAACCATAAAAAAATAATTGTCAATCCATTAGTAGCATGGCAGGCAACCACTTATACATAAAAAAAAAAACAAAAATACATACATTGGATTTTTAATTCTTAAATCGTTACCATCGTTACCATGGAATAAAATAAACATTTTTTTTATGTCAAATATTTCAAAATTTTTATTCATATATTTTATGTTGTATTGAAAATTAATAATAATTTATTTAAACGATGAATAAATACAACAAAGATGAAAAAGTGGCAATAGTAATGTGGTATCAAAAAAATAATAGCTTAAGGCGAGATAGAGACATATTTGCGGTAAATTATACTGATAGACCTATACCTTGTCCGAAAACAGTTTTAAATATTTTTAATACATTTAAAACAGATGGTTGTGTTTTAAATTCACACAAAAAAAAGAAAAAGATCCAATCATGTAGGATCACTCATAAATGTAGCTAGGCATTTCGGAATATCATACAGTTCGGTGTATAAAACCCTAAAGGAATTCAAATACAAGCCGTATAAAATACAAAACGATCAAGAACTTTATGTTAAACTAAGACACACGTGGTTCTCATACGTCAACACATGAGTGTATGACTGGTTGCCTTCTATTCTGCCAATGCATTGACAATTATTATTTTAATGTTACACATAGGGGGTATGTGTAACAATAAAAAAAGAATCCGGTATAAGCATTTTTATAAGTATTCACCGAAAAATTGACGTAAAAATGCCTTTAAAACGACGATATTTTTCTGCTGGTGTAATGTTAAACCTACACTGCACTCTGATAGCGTCATTAACCTGTGTGTAATAATGTTGAATAATGAATTTTTCAACTTTATGACGTCTTTTATCTGCACACTAATGAAGAATTTCAAATGTCCATAAAAATGACGTCAAGTTGTTTTGTTGCGTAGGCAATGATAATGTAATATTCATTTTGGTGCAAATTTGTGTTAGAATCTAAATAATCTTATCTCTCGATTATTTCGTCTAAAGTTTTTTCGTCTGGGAGCTAATGCCCGTTTTTCGTCGTTAAAATGACTTTTTTAACAAAAATGCTTGTTCAGTTTGTAATATTATGGATGAGAAGTGAGGCAGCCCACATTTCATTACATTTCATAAAAAAATATATTCTTGATAAAAAGCTCTGCATCAATAATTAAGTACAAAATCTTTAAAACATTGGCTAGAATACAGGGAAAATTAAAATAATAATTTGGAGTGAGAGTAAGATATATTCAAACTGTAGTGGAGTTAGACTTTCCACGACCGATGTCATCACGTCAGTTTCAATATCTTCATTTCGAATCCATGCTTGATGTTTTTTTCTAAATTTATTTTCAACGCCCCCAGAACTCTTGAATTTGTTTGTTACATATCTGATAGTTGTCAAACGTATTATTTCATCGTTGATTCGTTGCTTATTAAAATTTTGTGGTGTTTCCCTACATGTTTTATAATTTTCTCCAACAATAAGAACAATTTCAATTTTATTGTCAAAATAATCTTCTCAACAGTAGAAAATCCTAAAGATTCATTAAGGAAGAGGTCGGCGTTATTGGGTGTAAGTAAAGATGTAGTTGCAAAGATATTAAAATTTAACAAATTTAAACCCTACAAACCCCAGTTCATTCAAACACTAAACCCAGAAGATTTTATCAGAAGGTTTGAATTCTGTGCTTGGTTCCAAAGGGAGTTAAAAGATAACCATTTTATGGAACAGTTTTATGGGCGAAGCAACGTTTACTTCCAATGGGACAGTTAGCTTACAACATTGTCGTTGGTGGAACGACACTAATCCTAACTTTTCTATCCAATGTCGCGACCAATATTCTTTTGAAACAAATGTATGGTGTGGAATTCTTCAAGATAGAATAATTGGACCTTTTGTTTTCCGAAATACTATGAATTCTGAACGTTACTTAGAATTTTTGAATGATAAAATTTCCGATTTTATTGATAACCTACCACTAATAGAAAGACAACATATATGGTACCAACATGATGGAGCGCCATGTCACACTAAGCGAAATGTTCGAGAATATCTGCTACGAACTTTTAACGGACGAGTAATTGGAAGATTTGTAGACTTTGCTTGGCCTGCAAGGGCTCCAGACCTGAATCTATTAGACTTCTTTTTGTGGGGATACTTGAAGCAAAAAGTGTATGCAAAAAGACCAATTGGAAAGAACAATTCCAGAAGCATGTCACGATATTACTCCGGCAGTTATTAGAAATGTAATAAAAAATGTTACTAAAAGAACAATTAAGTGCTTGAAAAGGAACGGTGGATATGTTGAGGCACGTAGTTAGTCATGATTTTTCTAGTTCATGCATGTATGTAATGTTTGATGTTGGATTTTTAAAAGAAATAATTTTAATTAGGTATTTGTCTACTATTTGTGATAATTCTTCTCATATGAAATTAAAGTGTATCAATTTTGCAATTTGATAATGAGTGAGGTAATAGTAAAGTTTGATTTAATTGCATATTAAAACCTAGTTTTCTATTTCGAACAACATTCCATAATTAGAGTTTTCGATATTGTCAAATACAAAGATACTTTACTCCTTTATGAAATTAATATTTTAAACAAAACTCGTATACCATTAAAAAATTTTGACTTCTAACATTTGCTTTTTACTTTATGGACTATGCAGAACATTTTATAAAGAATAAATTTTTTTCGTAACATTACAAATAAAAAAATTTCTCATATGTTGCCAACTTTTTCAGACATACTGTGTACAGGGGCCAGCAATTTCTCACAAATAAAAGAAAAGAACTAAATTTTGTAGTAGCCTTTACGAACGAGCTTAAAGCGCCATAACATAATTGCACTATTATTAGATACATTGTTTTCATTCAATGCGACTTTCCCTCAACTTAAATTTTCATTTACCGATCGAAAGCTGCTATTAAACACGCCCTTTTTACTCTAACTTCAACATAACATCGATTGTATTGTTATAACATTATTAAAAAAACTCAAAGATACCTCTTTCCTATTGATCGGATATTTTTAAAACGTATGGCCATTGACTTCGTACGATACAATGGTCTAATGTAGTTCAAGGTCGTAAAAACATATGATGCTTGGCTTGCAGCTGTGCTTCTATTGAATACGTGTACAGTATAGCGTAAGAGAAATGACACCATTCTTCACTTTCAATGTATTAAATAATTCGTTTTCGTCGTTTTTTTCGGTTATTTTCAACTCTAAATTTTTGATATGGTTTTTTGGTTATTTAAGAAGCAATATGGATGAGTTCAAAATTACGTCAGTTTCTCACTTTTAAATGATTTCCAGCAGAAAAATGTCAAGCAATTTATTTTCTAATTTCCAAAAAGGTAATAAATAATGGAGGATTACAGTTGGGCAACAGATAGAAGTGGTGGTCTATTTGTTTGAAGACATGTGGTAGCTATTCTTGTGTCATCTTTCACGATTGTTGTTAAAAACTGTAGGATGAAGACCGTCTCTAATTGTCTGGTATTGTTTTCCTTCTATAATTTACTGATAGAACATAACATTCCTTGAAGAAACTGCATTATTAACCATTGCAACTAATCGCTAAACTAATTTTAATATAGTGAGTGACATTAAAAGTGTTACCCCCAGAAGGAATCATTTGTTTAACTTTTCGTGCCACACATACTAGACGTGCACACTCCTGTAGACGTCTAGACATCGACAAATTGAGATGGTCGTTGATGAACTGCTCCAAAGTTTATGGAGGATGGTGCAAAGTGGACAGTCTCCTTTCCCACATATATTTGAAGATGTTTAAATCTGGAGAAAGGAGCGGCCATGCCAAAATATTAACGCTTGCTTCTTGGGGAAAGTCTATAGTTCGACTAGCAATATGGGGAGGTGCATGGTCTTGCTGAAGAAAGACGTGTGGGCGGCCATCTAGATAAGCTAGTAAAGTGGTTTGTAGGACATCATCAACATAACACGCAACTGTTATATTGCCTCGAGTAAGCAGAAGTGGTGATCAGCTACCATAAGCAATAGCCCCCCAAACCATTACTCCAACGGTCCTATCTACATGCCTCTCAAGAGCAAACCCAATATTGCGATATAGTGTACGTATAGTAAGAGGTCTACCTTCTTCTCCAAATCATTGGTCAAAGATTTGACGCCTTGTAGCAAAACGGTCTCCTAGACATAGTTGTCTGAGTCGTCTATCTTGATGCTCTGTGGTACACCTCCCCATACGCATTACCGTTATTGCAGTACAATTAACACGACGGCCAATTTTGCGATAGGATAACCAGCATCTCGATAGGCAAGAATTCTACCCCCGTAAAAGTCACTAACACGGTGATAATTTTGACGTCTTCGAATAGAGACGCGGAGACGCAATAACTAATCTGAACAAATTACTCCTTTTCTGGGTGCATCTAACACTTCTAATGCCACTGAGTATATTATGGCAAATCAATGGAATATTCTTTCATTATAAATTCGAATTAAAACGGAAACTTTTACACTATAGGTAGGTAACACTCTACGTGAGAGGCTTACATCTTGAAGTAGGTCCCATTTTAACCTGATGTAGCAGCATATTCGCCACATGAATATTAAGAACTCTATTTTTTCTGTTCGTATTATGCTATCACAAAATAAAATTGCTTTTGTCCCTTTTGAATACAAATTCCAGTTTTTTTTCTTTTTTTTTCGTATAAAACGTATTCTAAATTGTATGTATGTAGGTAATACTTGTGTATCTTGAAACTCGAAACATATACGTATGTAAGTACATATGTATGTATATATTGCTGCAGTCGAAATCGATATTGTTCTATTGTAAAAGTAGAGCTTGACATTTCACTTGACTTTACAAGTGTTTTTTTACTGATGAAATCGAAGAAGATCTTCAATTAGAACGTTACGATGCGTGCATTTACATTGTCACATTACATTAAAATTCATGTAGGTTCAATACTAATTGTGAATGTGCCCTTTTGCGCAATTCTGTGGGGCCTTTATTGGAAGAGAGATATACGTATCTAATATTTTAATTAAATGAAAAGGTTACAAATAGAAGATGGAATATTTAATGACTAAGTAATTATAGTCGTACTTAACAAAGTATAGAAGGAAATAAAACACTGTGCATTAAAATCATTTAAAAGTTTATCAGCATTTTCTCAAAAAGGAATAAATGAAGCAATTTTCAAAGTTAATTATTATAAAAATGAAGATTAGTAAAGTGAACTAACTATGCCATTAGAGTACCCAGAACGACTCCGAATGTCAAATGAGAAGCGAGAACCTGACGAACATACGAGCTCTAAGGCCAGCCCTCGCACTAACACATAACTCGCTAGTGTTTGATACAACAGACAATAATTCAACTACTGTCACAACAACAACAAATATCGAACTCATTAACTTCGAGAGATGAGATAAAAAAAAGAACCTCATTCGAGGCCAATCGTGGTGCCAGCACTTACTCAAAACCAATAATTATCAAGCACGACTCTTAGCATCCCATCATTTAACTGTCATAAAGCCACATATACAAGTAACTGCGACATATACAGGTTTAGTATGACGAATCAGTTGGGCGAATGACACCACGAATAATCCAAGAATACTATCCGACATGAGTAGGTACATGCTTAGCTGTCTTTATTTCTTACTTAAACTAGAATAAATATAGGTGAGTGAAAGACTACCGCTTTGATATTCTTATGAACGTCAAATACTCCCAACTATTTGCTAGATCCCTTACCGGAATAGGCGATGTCAGCGGAACTATGCCATTAAAGCGCCTATTCGGAACGAATCTAAATGTAAAATGAGAAGCGAGCACCTGACGAACATACGAGCTCTGAGCTCAGCACTCACACTAACCTTGCTACCTGCAAACTATCTCAAAAAAATTATTACAACACAGCAATCTCGGAAAAAAACCAATTCACTGTTTTCCGACCAAAAAATTGCATTCCATTACTTTGATTTCTCAGTTTTAACCTTTTATATTTTCTATAACGGGAACAAAAAGCTAGTTCTACCAATCAATTTCCAATATTGAACTGATTATTCCTTAATTTACAATGCCAATATATGCATCCCCAGATAATCATGCTAGTCGCCAATATATCTCTTCAAGGGAGTCCAGAAGGCCTCATTATGGATGCAACACTTCAAATTATCACATACAGCCCTCAAACGAATCACCACCTTCAAATAAAAGTGCTAACTTCTGTACGAACTAATATTCTCCGCGCATTTATTGGAGATGCTTCCCAAATTCCCCATTCCTTTCCGTAATGACCAACGCCAACAACGTCTTCAAATTTTCCAAGTTTGTCATTAAAAGCTTATCGCAATTTTTTAAAACCATACTTGCAAGCAGAACCGACGTTCAACAAAATGAATCAATAGTAGAAACGATACAACAAATAATCCAGGATCATAATAATAATAATAATAATAATAATAATGATAATAATAATAATAATAATAATGATAATAATAATAAATTTTATTGATAAAGCGATTTGCAAAACAAATATATGCCTTGTCGGTATAATACAATAATAATAACAACGATACAACAAATATATATATATAGTAATGTCCTATAACAAAGTAAATAAAAACTAGAGGTGAAATTCATTCTCGCTATAATAGCACTTTTCTACCAGGTACTTTTTAAGCAGTCTTTTAAAATAATCCAGACCGCACGCCTGTCTCAGATACAGTGGTAATTTATTATAAATTTTAACGCAGTTATAATGAGGAGACCGCTCAAACAATGCGGTTTTGTGGGCAGGTGTGCTATGGATACTATCCAACTTAGATACTTATATGAACGTCAAACACTTCCAACCACATACTTAGGTCTACCAAAGTAAGTAGTGTCATTGGAAGTATGCAATTAGAACACCCATTCAGAACGTATCCGAATGCCAAATGAGAAGCGAGGACCTGACGCACATACGAGCTCTAGAGGCAGCACCTGCACTAATGTATATCTCGCTAGTTGCACAATATGTGAAACAGAACTAACTGTATTCTGATCAGAAAAATTGCATACACATATTTCAAACTAACCGACGTCAAAGGAAAATAAAAAGGGTCTTCAAGTGTGTAAAGTCAGGTTGGCACTTACGGATAACGAAGATTTTAGTAATCACCGGTAAGACACCTGCCTTTCTTATGAATTAATCACTATTCAAGTATACGCGCTATCAAAATGACAGCACAAATCGAGCTAATCGACCTCGATTGATTTGGTATAAACAAACAACGCCATTCAAAGTCATTCATCGCGTCAGCGCTCACCTTACATTAATAATTAATTATTAATGTAAATAATAATAAATAATAATAATCTAAATATTAATTAAATTAATGCACGTTTATGCGGAGAATTCTGTACATAGTTAGAAGAAATTTATAACCTCAACACACAGTAATTCATGTATACGTCTATTTATATACAGGGTGGTGAGTATATGTAGTCCGTTGTATACAGAGTGACTGAAATATATAGTTGTTATAAATATATAGGAGTCTGTCAAACAACCTAATATAGGAATCGTACGACAGTCTTGCTGTGACTTCTAGGTCTTAGCGTTTCTATACATTTGGTCATCTACGTTTCTTAATAAAAAATAATGCTTGTATTACAAGTTTAACTAGGACAGTCTGCTGACGAATTAGAACTAGAAAACTGTACCATATTAAGAGGCCTTCTATGTTTAGATTAACTTTCTAGCACAATACATCATTATACTCTTAGGTCCCAGTCAGAAAATATGTATGCAGCATCTTCTGAAATGTCCTGATTACGGAGGGTTGGTGAAGGTAAAATATCACTACATGTTCGCTTAACTATAATACTGTATATTAGGAGTACCACGGTGGCGTATTGACGCAGCCGGGGTAGAACTTAGACTCTTACAATATTCTAATCTAATCTAATTATGATGATGTCCTATACAATAATCGGATATATTAAATTTATATACATGAATGTTTACCTCTAGACTATTTGGTCTTGACCTGGAAAGATGTAATAACACGCTGATTCAGTGCTATGACAATATGCACTTGCAAACACTTAAACAATTAAATCAGGTTAAAACGTAATTAATAAAGCAAGCTAAGTAGTTTTGATTGTATACATACAAATAATGTTTCGAAAATGCTACTTATGCAATTTCCTATTTAAACTGCTGTCCTTACACTTCAGCTTCCTAACTTTGTTGACTCCATTTAAAAAAGCTAGTTGATCAGAACCCCACTTACTCAGGTTTTAGATATCTTCTAGTCTTGCGCATGTAGTTTACTATATTCACTTTTTATTGGCATGATTTTGGGCACAATTATAGCCAAATTGGAAAAAACTAAATGAATATGACTTGCCTGCTTGCCGTTTGATGTCCCAGTACATAAGAAGTCTTTATTTGACCATGTTTGCCATCAGATTAATGTAAGTGTCATCACTAATTCTTTCAGTTCACAAATATCCATGATAGAAATTGATATTGTGAGCTTTGCCCAAACATAAGATAAACCCATGTTTAGCTTGTTTATTTGCACCGCTTTGCATAAAGGTTTCAGAGAAATTTTCAGAAAAATAATTTGCCAAAATCCCCGTTTTGCCTATAAAAACAATCATGTAATCCAGTAATACCTCACCAAAGAACATTAGCTAAAAGCTTAATTCGAAATTACCCAACAACGATATCGATTCCCCCGAATTACGATATAAAATATCGCACGAAATTTTTTCCATATTCAGAAATAGAACGAAAAATTCTTCAATGCTGCACATCTACATAAATTAAGCGGGAAAAGATTCAACAGAGGGGATTGGTTTTTGGGGGTGGTGACGTCGCTATCGGCAGACCAATAAAGGCGGTCAGACTAAGGGCGCCTGCTTGTGAAAAACACGCCTACGCCGTGCCGGAATCGGTGGCGTCTTTACGTGAAAATCGACGTCGTCCGTCTCGCAGGAGCGTCGCAACACGCTCCCTGAACGCAGTGCTTGTGAAAGAAGAGGAGAGTGTACACCTGGACACCAGCACCGTGGAGAATCGCGGGCAACAAGGCCCGGGTGGCAGCCTCAGCCTCCTCGGTGAGTCGCGGGTGGCGACCAATATACGCGGCTTCTTCGCCACCAGGATCGGAAGTGCTCTTCCAGATACAGGTAGGAAAAGTTTTGGATTCAATTTTTTATTTTGAATAAAATCTAAAGCGGACTAAAATATCATGGAGAAGGCCTTGATAAATGTTTTAATCGATCTGTATCAATTGCGTAATTCGTATTGATTTTGGACAGGTTTTTTGCTGTTATCAAAATGGCCGTTATTAAGACAAGATGGCTGAAATCAATAAGTCCGCAATAATGATAACTGTGGATATCATTAAAATTAAATTAATTGCAAGGTTATTTTTATTAATAATGGTATCTGTGGTACAAGAATCAATCAGAAGAATCTAGGATTAAACTTAATCACCACCATAAATACGTAAATTCAGTTGTCTTTCTTTGTACATATTTACATCAACGTTGCTATGGTAACAAATCCCAATAGCTAGTTGATTTGAGGCTTTCAACTGCGTACGTTTTGCCCAAGGCCAAGATAAATTTAGACTTTCTAGCTGCTCATCTTCAAAACTTGTTTCAAAGAATGATGTTGAAGCTCCTGTTAAAGATTATTTATTATATAAAAACTTTATTCTGCATCCAAAATAATACCAACTTTATCGGCCAAACACTTGGTGACAGGTCTAAAACTATTACCTTTTGTTAGCTAATCTTTTGGCTCAGCTTTAATTTGTATTAAAGCTCAAAAGTTGTCTTATAAATTGCATGCCACCATCACTAAATCTCCTATGAATGCTATACATATTCTGTACCCCTAAAACCGTTCATGAAATAGATTTCTCTTCATTCAAAAAATAAACACGGATTGGATCAAATTTGGAAGAAAATTATTCAAAACATAAATTCTTATAAAGGGCTATCGAATTTATTTCGTGTGCGGTGGGGTGCGGGGGGGATCAGCACAGTGCCTCCCCTCCCAAACCCTCGGCAGTGTCTAATACTTCTTGTCTGTGTCCAGGTTAGGCTGATGGCACTGTGCTCCCCCGCCCCCAAATAGACGTCGCGAAAACCGAAAAACAAAAAACCTAACCGAACGAGAAACCAAGAAAATCATCCAAACCAATCGAGAAGCTGACCAATCCACGAATCACCCGACGGCAACATGTCTTCGAGAACGATACCTATCATCAATATGGAAGTGGGCGAATTGAAGGATTATCTATGGGACAAGGTCCAGGAGCCGAGGATGCAGCGCAAACTCATCCTGGTGATCGTATCAATTGCTCTACTTCTCGATAACATGCTGTATATGGTAATAGTCCCGATTATACCTACTTATTTGCGCAATATCGGAGCTATTCCAGAGGAGAAGCTTCCGGGAAACGTGACACTTCCACCAGGTACCCTGATGAAGCACGACCATGGCGGCCAGGACTCGGCTACAGGCATCCTCTTCGCTTCCAAAGCCATCGTCCAACTGATGGTGAACCCGTTTTCGGGAGCTCTGATAGACCGTATCGGTTACGATATGCCTATGATGATCGGTCTGACGATAATGTTCTTGTCAACACTGATATTCGCGTGTGGCCGAAGCTACGGCCTCCTATTCTTCGCGAGAAGTCTTCAAGGAGTCGGCTCGGCCTTCGCGGACACGGCAGGCCTAGCCATGATAGCAGATCGCTTCACCGAAGAGAACGAACGGACAAAAGCGTTAGGAATCGCTCTGGCTTTCATCAGTTTCGGCTGTCTAGTGGCTCCTCCTTTTGGCGGCGCCCTATTCCAATTCGCCGGCAACCAAGTACCATTCCTGATCTTGGCGTTCGTTTCTTTAGCCGACGGTATAATGCTACTCCTGGTGATGAAACCTATCAAGACCCAAATCAAAGAATCCCAAATGGTGAAACCACCGTCAGTACCAATCTGGAGACTCTTTATGGATCCTTACATAGCGGTTTGCGCAGGAGCTTTAACAATGTCAAACGTAGCCCTCGCCTTCTTAGAACCAACAATCTCCTTCTGGATGGAGGATTATATCACGACAGACAGTTGGAAGATCGGTATGGTGTGGCTGCCGGCTTTCTTCCCTCACGTGTTCGGGGTGATTCTGACGGTAAAGTTGGCGAAGATATACCCGCAATACCAGTGGTTAATGGCGGCAGGAGGATTAGCTCTAGAAGGTGTATGCTGTTTTATGCTACCTTTCGGCACCACTTACACCTACCTCATGATCCCTATCTGCGGAATTTGTTTCGGCATTGCTCTCATAGACACTGCATTATTACCCACCCTCGGGTACCTGGTGGATGTAAGATACGTTTCCATTTACGGCAGTATTTACGCCATTGCCGACATTTCCTATTCAGTTGCTTACGCCATAGGGCCTATAATAGCCGGGGAAGTCGTTCAAATGATCGGCTTTAAAGCTTTGAATATAGGAATAGCTATTTCGAATCTTTTATACGCACCTATGCTGTCTTATCTTAGACATATCTACGATTTTAAACCGTTCGAGAACGAGGCGAATATATTAATGTCTGATCCGCCGAGCAAAGAGTATCAGACTTATACGATGCAGGATCAAAGGCAGGTTGATGGCGAGATTAAAAATCATCTAGAATATAAGCAGCAGGAAACTACTTTGGACGGTAGCGGAATGAATGGGTACCAACAGCAAACTGACACATATCCAGACCAAAACTATCAACAATCGCGACCAACATATCAACAACAAGATAACCAGCAATATCAACCTCAAAGTTTCCAGCAACAGAGTTATCAACAGCAACAGAGTTACCAGCCTCAAAGTTACCAGCCACAAAATTATCAACAGCAGAATTATCAAGAACCTTCATATCAGCAGCCGCAGCAGCAGCAGCAGCCACAACAGCCTATTCAGAGATCAACTGGGCGTGCTTTACCTGGACAACCTCAATCTAATCCTTTCAGGCAAGCACCCATACAGGAACCAACTGTACGTAATCCTTTCCGTCAAGGTTTAAATTAAATTAAATTACATTAAATGAAATAATGGGAACTGGTGTAGTTGAAGTGTTTTAAATGGTGGAAATTCTGGTGATTTTAGTTTTAATTCCGTTAGTGTGTGGCTCTATTTCCTTCTACAATAAATATTTGATTGAAATTGTGTAAATATCACACCAATTGTTCCTTGTGTCATTTGTATATATCTTGTTAAATTTAGCGGGTAGAATTAAACAATGGCTTTTAATATACGGGGGCCACTATATTATTGTAGAGTTGTACTATTTAATGAAACACTATTTTGTTTTTTTATATATAAAAAGAAAATGTGTACCAGCATAATGTTTTGAAAACAATAATAATTTGTTTAGAATTGGTACAAAGCTGTATATGTAGATAATTTTGTTGGCTCAGTAAATTATTTCTCAATTTCTATTTTAAAAAGATATTGGTAATAAATATTTAGGTGTATAGTATTGTAATAATTAAAATGTTGTATGTCAAATACGATGTTCACAACCAGATTTATTATTTATATTATTATTATTATTTATTATTATTATTATTTATATATAATTTTTTAAAGTTGACACATCATATTTGAGATACTACTTATATAATATACATATAAGTATGTAAATAATATATAGATACATAAAAGTTTGGAAATTTTTTTAAATAGATATGGCAACACACAAATTAGTTTGTCATAAAACTAAAAAAAGATAAATATATTTAATAGAAACCTATATTTCGTTAAAAATATACAAATTTTAATTCCTAAAAGATCTATAGTACTTAAAATATATTATTGACTGTTTAAAAAAATTATCCATGCTTACTTATAATATCATATAATAAGCATGTCCTTGGATTAACTGCAAATTAAATGTATGTTTATTGTAAAAGTTTTAATATTTGCTGGAATTTAAAAATGGGAAGTTTGATCACTTTAAATTTATCCAAGGATATACTGCGTACAGCCTGTAATGTTAATGCAATGTTCTTCAATCTTGGAGCTGATTCACCTGAAGAAGTCTTCAGGTTGGTGTCCTTTCTTATAGGTGAGTATTTTTAAAAGTTTAAATATAAGAGCTTTGTATTTGATTGAATTGTTGGATTGTTTGAAATTGGGTATTTTTTATACTTTAACCCAGATATAAGACCTAATTATTTTATTATTGGTTACAGCTAAATCTCCTCCACCAAAAAAAAAAATAAATAAAAGTTAAAATTAAAACTATAAAACATTTAAAAAAAACTGAAGTAAAAGTCTTATTAAACAGTTTTTAATGAAAAGCTATAGAAAATCAAGTATAGAATAGTGTAATTTTATATACAATTACAATTTTACCAGCTGAAGAACTAACTATAGAGATTAATAATAGAAAATGATGGGAATTTTGCCAACAAATTAAAGAATGATATTAATTTTAATTAATTAACAAACAAAATAAAAAAGATGTTTAAAATAAAATACCTTAATTAAGGCAGAGATTATTTTTGTAAAAATTCATTCAATGCAATTGAAAATCTGTTGTTATGGTTGCTTGGGCTAAACAAAATAATAACAATAACATTAACACATACATCTCAAACCTGAGAATCAACTTTGTTTAATTTTATGAACCAAGAAAGTATCTACTTATTATATTTTCAATATCTTGCTTTGGAAATGTTGTCATAACCTAGTTTTTGTGGTTCTAAATCTTACTAATGACTGCATAACCTTTTTTCTCAAATTATGTCCTTTGAAATAGTTCTAATTGCAGAAGTTACCAATTGTAAGTCAAAAGAACTAATGACGTACCTAACGTAATTGTAAACCAAAAAAAAATTTAAACTGAAACTTTCGGTTGCGGAAACTTGATACCTATGATAAATATTATCAATTAGTTAGACCTTCACTCAGCTGGATTCAGTTAAGATCTGGAGTTCATTATTCAGGAAATAAGATTATCCAGTCTCATTCCGTAGTTAAATTCAAAATATCCAGAAAAAAAAATGTAAATATTGCTTTTATCAATCAAAATACTTTATTCATTCCTTCATATTGACGTTTATCTTTGACGCGTCATCTATCGACAAACAAAAAATATTTAAACAATCCAACAATACAATTAGATACAGAATATTTATTTCGGATAATTAATTAAATATCCTACTATTAATATTACAGCCTGTACATATATGTATGTAATGAGAACCAAAGATCTCCTTTTTGGTTATTTCTAATAACTGTCGAAAAAGTTTGGAAAATCATGGATATATCTCTGGAGAACTTTGGATCTTATGTTGGTATTAATATATTTGAGATTTTAGTTTTATATTTATCGTTGAGTTTGGAGTTATTTAATATAATACTACTTAGATAAGTAATATATCAACTGAGATCACATACATATCAGAATCGAATGATTCGCTTGTTACAAGGTGATAGGTCATTTTAATGACCAAATTAGTACGTAAGTGATGTAGTTAGGTAACCAAAAAAATCTATAAATTATAGATAGATATATATTACAATAAGGAGCACAAGTAATAGTCCGCATCACCAGCCCTTTACTTACCAGTAAGGAAAGAGGTAGAAATTTTTAAAAATTTTAGATCCGAGTTTTGTATTATTTTTATGCTGTGAATAGTGCTCGAAATACTTATCTCTTTCCTTATGACGTGAATATATAGTGTATCCTTTTTGCTATTTATTGTAACTATTGTATATTTGTATAACGTTGGATTTTATTAACATAGTTCTCGACTCAAATATAGCGGTCAATTTCTAGTGTGTATACAGTTAAACAAAAAACAAAATATTCGTAAATTAGGTGTTTGAGAAGTGCAAGTTAATTCCGTCTTGTTTTGCGATTAGTATAAATACGTTCTGAAAGAAGAAAACCGAAAATATTGCTCAGCTATGTAGATATATTTCTCGTATCACTATAACTACACTACAAAGAAAAAAATAACTATAATACATGCGTGTATATCTTTTTCTAATTCCCCTCGATCTCCTCAAAAAATATACATACATACATACATATATGAGATAGTTATATAATGTAAATCACTAAAATATATATTAAATATAAATTGTATATTTCTAAATTCGAAAAAATGTTGTGTATAACCTGACAGGAAAATAAAATGAGATCTAATCTGATAAAATCCAATCTAAATTAGTAAAGCTTACGCCATATACGATCTTTTTTTAAATTTTTTAGACATACAGACATGTATTAGATTAGTGTATGCTTTTTAGTTGTAAACTAGGCGTACTGTGTACGATATTGAAAGTCGCAAAGCAATAAAGTAAAAAAGGGATAAGTTAATTTTTAAGGAAAAAATAAAAAGATTTTCGGTTAAAATTTTCGAATTTATTCAACATCGAATAAATTATACCGTAAACGTAAATTTTTAATTAGGGTGCTAGAAAACGGATAGCCGTATGGCGTTAAATAAAGAGGAAAACATATTACAGCGATGCCACTGAGGTATGCGTGATGCATCCAACATGCGAATAAATGCCCGGTCTCTCCACCCCTACTCTCTATCTTTCGCTAAAGCTGGCAGCTACGTGCATTGAAGTGAGCTCCCGACTCTAATTAAAAATTTACGTTTACTGTTGTATATATCACATAATGATTAAAATGATAAAATGATTATTTGTTACAGTGAATCACAGTTAAAATCGTATAGGGTGCTGTTAGTAACATCATTGAGTTAGTAACATCATTGAGTAACATCATTGAGCCAAACAAAGCTAAAATTCGACTAATAGATAGATATTGAAGATATTGTGCTTTGTGGTGAACGACATACTATGTATTAACTCGAACCATGACGTGTCTTAATCTAGAGACCTCGTGGTCATTGCAATCAGTTTGGGCTAGGCAGAGTTTAATTTTATTTCGGAGAACTGGGCTGCTAAATATTTGCAGACTTATTTCTGGGTGGTGGTAGGCTTTTCTTGCTGGATTGAGGGCATCACTGGAGAAGTCGACCTTTTGCTGAACAGTTTGGGAGTGGTGAGTCTATAGATAAGGACTTTAAAGCTGGGATATGCAAGTAGTTCGTGGAGAAAGACGGTCCAAAGTATTGTCCTCCCATATGATTTTGGTAGAGTGCTGCAATTAGCTAGGACTTGGCAGGGTGTAGCTTTCCTCTCAGAATTTGACGGAAGGGATGGAGAAATTAGACAAGATAGGAAGACAAGAAGTATAAGAGAGTACTTTATTGCTAGGGTGATTTGTCGTTACCATCAACTTAAATTTAGCACAGTCGAGGTTCATTCTCCAATATTGACGATAGAAATGGAGAAATAAGACTAAAGCGTCGTTTAAGCATTTGCAGAGTTGTTTCGGGCTGATGGAGGAATAGACTAGGATTTTTTATGCACCAATGTATGGGAAGTACTTAGAGATACATTTTGCAAAGTATTGGCTCTATATATCAAAATACTTTTGAATCCATCGCTGGAGGAGTCGAATAAAGTGGGACTGGAAAATTAGATAAGATAATTTACTTTTTAGAGAGCAACTTTGGGGTGGTGGAAGTATGGGGCGGTATTTTATTGCTGGGATAGGTGGAAGGTTCCTCCAGAAAGATCTAAAAGAATATTGCGTTTTTAATCTTAACTAACTGGCTATATTAGCCATATTTTATCACTAAAAATGGTTATTTGATAATATAATTTTCTTAAAACTAGCTTTAGGCATTCGTTTACAAGTCATATACAAGATTTTTCTTACAATTTGCATAAAACCTTGTCCCTAATGAGTTAAATGGGACCTTTAAGCTCGTTGCTTTAGAACCACTAGCTTCCTATCATTTCTTCAGCTCAGAGAAAACAGAAGACACTTAATACTGGGTCAGGACTGTATTCCAAGTGATTATAACATAAAAATAGAATTGCTCAAGAAGCTGTTGTTTTGCAAGACAAAGTACTGTGAGGTTCGCTGTTGAAATGAATCAGAACCACTAGAGACGTTAGTAGGTCTCTTACTTTGTTTTAAATAGCTCTCATTCAAAAGCAACATATATTTGGTGCTAAAACCGGGCAACGATCACCTTCCAATTTTTGACGACTTTCAAAATTCTTTTTGTGGTGTGGTGAACTAGCGTGCATCCATTTTTTTTGTTCAGAATATGTCATCTTCTGTTAAAATTGGTTTCAAACAATATTCCCCAGCAGCATCATAATGAGGAAAGTATATTATAGCTGAAGCCTTCAGCTGAATGCAGTAGTTGTCAGGATATATCTTTGGGACTCTGTCATCTTTTGTTAGAATTTATTTCAAAAAAATCTTCTCCAGCATCATAATGAGTAACGAACATTCTAGGTGAAGCCTTCAGCTGAATGCAGTAGTTGTCAGGATATATGTTTGGGACTCTATGTCATCTTCTGTTAGAATTTATTTCAAAAAAATCTTCTCCGGCATCATAATGGGTAACGAACATTCTAGGTGCAGTCTTCAGCTGAATGCAGTAGTTGTCAGGATATATCTTTGGGACTCTATGTCATCTTCTGTTAGAATTTATTTCATTCAAAAAAAATCTCCTCCAGCATCATGGTGGGTGACGAACATTCTAGCTGAAGCCTTCAGCTGAATGCGGTAGTTGTCAGGATATATATTTGAGACTCTATGTCATCTTCTGATAGAATTTATTTCAAAAAAATCTTCTCCTCTAGCATCATGGTGGCTAACGAGCATTATAAGTGAAGCCTAAGGGAACAACTAAATTAGATCAAGATTGTGTGGTGAGTGACCAAAAATATCCATTCTAAATTGGTCTATTAGTCATCAGATTACAAGAAAAGTATGAGCTGTTCATAACATTTTCATTAAATGAAAGTTGGATCCCAAAGATTGTTGTGCTCTTCCCATACATTTTGACTTATATTTTGATAAATTCTTCTTGTATTACGAACATGGTGGACGAATCAATTCAGGCAGACATGTTTATGTCACAAGTACAGACTTTAGCTGTGAATCATTGTATGTACGATATTTAGCTAATTGAAGTAAATAAACAAGCGATATTGTAGATTCGTTGAAACATCTACATACATACATACAATAAGGGTATGCATTTTCTTTGGACAGAAGCAACTCCATCGTTGCACTGCTATATCGCTGTAGCCTTCTATATAAGCATTTATACCAGATAGTACTATGAATACTCATACTTAAATAATTTATTATAGAATAACTTTATTTTATATTTTGGTGGTGTTAGCTAACCTGTAAAAAACAAATTCTATTAATAAACCGCAAAGAATATGTCTTGTAATAATATGAAATATATATTCTTCCATTGTTATTTTATAAATACCTACATATATTAGTCTTATAGACAACTATATTTCTAAACTTAATACTTGTAGCCTTGTAGCCAATCCGATCATAATATCTGTATAATTATACATAACACATGTCTTTAACATAGTGGAAGTAACATTTAAATAGATAAGTTAAAAGATATATAATATATATGTATGGACTATCAGTTTTGTTCTTTAAATATATCTTTATAATTTTAAATGAGTTAGAAATAATTAATATTATATATATACATACATACATAGGTACTCAATGCGGTGCTCTTTATATTTAAAAATGCTGTTGTCATTGTCACAATGTTCCAAATATTATTATTGGTTGATTGCGAAAATTTGTGAAGTTTTTGTTATATGTTGATTATAATAGTGAAGCATTCATTTTTACAGTATTTCACGTTATATGTTTCGATGTACTTAGGCTTCTTCAGTTTCCATTGTCGAATATATATGTAAAACACAGTAAATTCTGGGCAAAGTTATGAATAAACCTATTAAAAAGTAATTGTTAAGAAAATATTGGTTTTATTTGATTTATGTACCTACTTTATCTCCTTGCATAAATATGTATATATTGGTACGAGTTTGTATAGCATTTTTGAATTATCCTGCTCAAAAGAATTAGCTTTTATCCAATAAAATTATGTTATCATTTTCAATATGCTTGATTCGCATTTCTTCAATAAGGCATTACTGCCAAACCCATCAATTTGTCAAAAGAGTTGAACCAAAGCATTAACTTTTTTAATATTTGACTCCTTAAGACCGCCTTCCACTAATGAACCATATACATATGTACATAGCTGATCTCAATATCAGCATTTCCACCCAAATAGTTCTGAACCATGTATCAAATATTGTTTATATCTGTCGGTTTTCTAGTTTATAGTATCTTGAACAGCAAATACGAGCCTTCAAAAGGCTTCGTTGGAATTTCCTGAAAATTTCTCAGCATCGACGAGTTGCTAATGTAGATGTTCAAGCCTTTCTCTTTGCCAAACTGAAGTTTAACTTGTCAAGTTTCGAAGGAATCTGCAGGTGATGACCCATGCTTCATAGCCCAAAATCGAAAAAAGCTTCCATTCTTCATATTCCTTCTTGACGGTATCCTAAATCCTTTGAAAGCTACTCTCAAATCTATGTAAAGCCATGCTATAGTCTTGGACGTGTCTCATAGCGTGTAAGTGAAATGCTCCTCAAAAACACTTACACAGAGACAGAGATTTTCTACACTGGAAGACAGATGGGAAAATTGGCCCAAAATCCTATTACTATATCACAAAAAATTACGGAAAATTCTAGAGAAAACTGACTTACCATTACAAATTGCACAAACTAGTCTATGTGCCAACCATCTCACATGTAAAATGTCGGGATTAAAACATTATTTCCACTGCTTTCAACACAGCAGTAGCATAAGAAAATAGAAAATGCAACCCTGTATTGGAAGTTGTACCATACCCTAAATAACCTTTAAAATAAGACGATACAAAAATTATTTTTCTGTACTCCAATCCCTCTATACTAATATTGTCGTTCTCCACTAATTTTTTATAATATCAGAATAAACAACATGAAGTGGTTGGTATGACGTCATGCTTTGTGAAGGTAAAAATGTTAAAACGAAATTTTTCTCAAATAAAATTTTCTTAATAATTTCAATACCTATGCTTGATTAGTTTATCAGACATCACTCCAAAATTTACTCCCACATAAGCTAGAAAGCAGAAAATCAACACCAGACACTTCCTTGGCCAGACATCTATTTACGAAAATGGAGGAACGAACTGAATCCTGTCAGGTCCGAACTGATGATGATGGCGAAAAGAACAAGAGACATAGCAAAAAGGCACGTATATGATTCTTTAAACAAAGCAATGCCAACCAACCAACCAAAATATTGATTTTTTTAATATTAGACTCCCTGAGACCATCTTCCACTGTGTCTGGTATTGATTGTCTAGTTTCTAGCTTATGTGGGAGTAAATTTTGGAGCAATATTGGCTGATAAACTAGAATTCAGCTATTGGATTATGTAGATTGTAGCTAATTGTCACCACTGATTTTAGTTACTAGTACTATTGTAGAGTTGCTGATGGTGACGAAAAATTCTAGATCATGTGTGCTTCAGAATGTGAGGTTCTCGTTGATTTTGATTTGAACCAAAAATTTTTTCTACACCATTGTAGTTGATTCTTTCAACAAAGCAATGCCAACCAACCAACCAAAACATTAAATTTTTTAATATTAGACTCCTTAAGACCATCTTACACTGTGTCTGGTGTTGATTTTCTGGTTTCTAGCTTATGTGGGAGTAAATTGTGAAGCAATATTGTCTGATAAACTAGAATTCAGTTACTGGATTATGTAGATTGTAGCTAACTGTCACCACTGATTTTAGTTACCCCTGCTATTGTAGAGTTGCTGATGGTGACGAAAAATTCTAGTTCATGTGCTTCAGAATGTGAAGTTCTCGTTGATTTTGATTTGAACCAAAAATTTTTTCTACGCCATTGGAATTGATTGTTTCAACAAAGCAATACCAACCAACCAACCAAAACATTAAATTTTTTARTATTTGACTCCTTAAGACCATCTTCCACTGTGTCTGGTGTTGATTTTCTGGTTTCTAGCTTATGTGGGAGTAAATTGTGAAGCAATATTGTCTGATAAACTAGAATTCAGCTACTGGATTATGTAGATTGATATAAGAATGTGAGGTTATCGTTGATTTTGATTTGAACCAAAAGCTTTTTTCTACACCATTGGAGAGACACGCTAGCAGCGTGACCAGACTTGAATTTCGTAGAATCGTTTTTCTGGTTTGTGGACGAAGTACATCTCAGCAAGCTTTCATTAGCTAAACAGCATAGCAACACAAACTTGTACTTCGTCAGCCCTACTAGTCGGGATGTATGGTAATAGCTAGGTTGGGAAGAAATTTGGTAACTCAATTTTCTGGTTTTCGCCCAATGGAAGAGGGAATACATTTGGAGGATGTTGTCTGCATTAACT
>SMLS01072969.1:0-11350 GCA_004785975.1 Popillia japonica
ATTTTTGGGCGCCCTGATCCTATATTTCTATTTACTCTAGCCCCATTTCGCCATTTTCGATATATACGAAGAGCAGTAGATTTACTAATTTGAAATTCTTCAGCCACTATGCTTGGATACGAACCACTTTCTATTTTAGTGGCAACTTGAGCGCGTTGTACTTCATTTAAGTAGACCATCGTAGTAATACTATGACTTACTATATCACACATGACAGTTATAACAATTATTGAGGTCATATTGAAGAACGTTTTATAATGCAAAAAAAGAGTGGATCAGTTTTTTTGTCCGCCAGTTTACAAGACAAAGCAAGAAATACAACAAAAATGAGATTTATATACCAACAACATGTAGCCAACTAAGAGACGTAATTTGGTTAACATTGTTCTACTGTTTGCGTCGCGGAATGTCAAATATTAATATTATCACTGACATTGATTGACATTATGTCAGCTCACGGAAGAACTTTGCATTCACAATCTCGGCAATTAATATTGAACTTGTTGCAATATTTTAATAAGGGGAAGCAAAACAATGGGCCTTTATTGCCATTATCATCGGTGCAAGAAGTAGAAACTCTTCTTATTACACTTATTTCTATTTTCATATTATACATATACATGTATATGTAGGTACATACCTACCTATTTTACTACAGAGAGTAGCAGATGGTTTAAAGATTAGTGTGTCTTCGGTAAAAAGAATAAAAAAACCGTAAAGAAAAAAACATTGTGCCGTCTATACAAATAAAACATGTTTAATTGTTGTTGAAGCGTATAATTTCTGATTCATCACTTACCCATTAAATTTATTTCTTCCTCACTTGTTGAAATTTTAATTGAAATAAAAATAAATTATTTGAAATTACAAACAAAATCATAATATGTAAGTACGCGCCATAGCATTTTTAAAATATCCGGAAGTACGATATCTAATATGAATCAGAAGTACTGATTTAATTCATACGTTAATTTATTGATGACGTAGGGCTCATCTTTCGTGATTTCGACTAGTATATAGTTGAATTTTTGGATCTTGTCCGTTACGTCATTAACAATGTAGTTTAGCAAAGATGTACGTGAAACATTAATCGCCGATATTTAATGTACGTTAGAAAGAAATGTAAATAAGATATATGAGTCGTTGCGTTAAGAAGACATACGCCTAGATACTATTCGTATTGGCTATATAGAAGTGTGATGAAGATAGATAGATAGCAAGGTGGAGATATATCGTTTCGTGATAGTCAGCTTCATTCAGGTTGATCTATTGGTCTCTAGAGGGCACTCTTCAAAATTAGTCGGTAATATCGTAATATATATAAAATAAGTTTCATTACATTGTGTCAATTGTGTTAAGGCTCTATTTTCACTCCTGGCGAGTACACCCTAAACTAACGTCGGGTGTGTGCGTGTGTGTTTACCAGTATATTTACAAATAAATTGGATAACAAACACACACACCCGACGTTAGTTTAGGGGTGTACTCGCTAGGAGTGAAAATAGAGCCTTAATATCAAAACCTAAATTTAAATAAAGCTTATAGATTCAATACAAACCTTTTTAGTGGATTTACGAGTAAGTGTTAGTTTTGTTGATTGAACATAGATGCCGCCACAATTTGTCAATGATTTGATTCATCCTGACATTACTTATGACGTAACGGACAAGATCCAAAAATTCAACTGTATGTACGTAATATATGCGTGCAACGAGAACGGAAGAGCAGGTGTTTAGTTTTTGTACGGCAACGTAGTAAACAATAACAGCAAAAAACAGTCTGGGTTACGTGGGAAGTGTGTAAAACCACGGGGTGCGATCTTTATAGGGACTATTTGAAATCGAATGTAGGTTAGTTTCCGATGAAATACTAGATGGCAGCACAAGGGCGTAGTTGGAAAAGTAGTTTTCGGATTTTCCTGTAGTTCCTGTGTTTATAGTTTCTGAAAATGAACATGTATTTTACAACCTTCTTTTAGCAAAGTTTGTCGAAAGTGCGAGTGTGTTTATAGCGATTTGTTTGTGATCTTTATTGAATCTACCGGATTTTCATTAGATTCTTTTTTGTTTGGGTTCATATTACTTTTCTTTTAATTAGATTTAGTTTAGTGTACCTTTAGAAATAAAATAGTAAGCAAAGTAATATCTTGCATTTTTTTTTGTCAGTGAATTTGTTATTATCTCAATGTAATACGTTATTGTAATAAAATAAGAACATATATATTGTTTGGTAATTATTGTCAACCTTTATGCATACTTTCTTGCATAAAGGCATTTAACTTCGATTATTTACTTAAAAAATAAATAAAACCTTGCTGGTCAGTGACACGTTTACTTTCCGAGGAAATATCAGAGGGCTCTTTCAGGCTCGTTTTTTTAACATTGAGTTGCCATTCTACGTTACTTTATCTATGTGTAAAACGGGAACGATTTTAAAAGTGAGAAAAACGTATACGAATTGCAAAAACTAAAACGAAATGCAATTAATAAAACGATGAAATTAGTTAGATATACAGTGCGAATGTAAAAATATTTAACGTGAAACTTACGATCAATATACAGTTAACTACGAAAATGACCGCACGTGAAATAAGTGCTAAAGACAACGAACAGTCGATGGAAAATACGTTGGATCAAACAGGTCCCACATTTGAACGTGAAGTTAGGGAGTTTTGAACAAATTCGACGACGCAGAATAACATGGAGGTTACGTCTGGAATAGGTGACGTAAAATATCAAATAGAATGGGAACGAAGGCTACTGATCCAAGAGAGAGAATTATTAGAAAGAGAAGGAACTACTGGCACGAGAAATAAAGTCAAGGAATAGTAATGAACGTTCAAACTTGGGTCCATTGATTTTTAATATTTATATTAATTATTTTCTAAATAGTTTGACTCGTAATTTCTTAGCGTATGCTGATGACTTGATACTTCCATCCATTCAGAAGACGACTGTTCGCTTCTACACGAAAATTTACTTCTGATCGATGATTGGTGTATTCGTAATAGGATTTCTTTGAACAGTGGTAAGTGCTTGGCTGTCTCTTTCACTAAACGCTGCCGCCCTTTAGCCTACAATTATGTTGTAAAGTCTGGACCCATTGCTAGGGATTGTGGGATGAAGGATTTGGGCGTCTTTTTGACTCGAAATTATTTTTGCTAAACACATTCATTCCGTATGCCTATCTGCTATCTAGGAACCTTGACTTTTTAATAAGATCGTGTAAAGGGTTTTACATCCGCACACAATAAAAACGTTATACTACACCTTCGTTAGAAGCAGGTTAGAATATGCATCACTCATATGGTATCCGCATTATGTTTAACAACATTTGTCTGTGGAAAAGATTCAGACGAGATTTCTAAAATATTTAACATTTAACGGACTCGAAGTCTTGTGAATAAAATAATCCAGCAACCAGTCACACACCACTACTTTACCATAGTAATTGAGATGTAATCCTTGGGAGGTATAGTATCTTGGGTACACTATATTGTTTATTGAGAACGATGCAACTTGACTGTAATTTGTTACCCCATTAAATAAGGCAATATTTATATGTTCAATAATACCATTCAAATGCACCTTGTCGAATCGAAAAGGGATAGTGCAAATAATTGTGTTAGTATTCTTTATCATCTCCACAATTTCACCAAAAGCACCAAGTATGGCAGAGACGTCAGCACTATCATAACAGTTTTCAACATCATTGTACCACACTGACTAACCAAGTCATTCGCTCCAAGTGATTTACTTTTCTGTTCGAGATTGGAGGTCATGTTTAATGCATCCACCAGACTTTACATATGTAGCTTTCAACATGGAAGTTTTCACCTAATTTACTCCTTAATAATTGATTATAATATCTACCATAGCTATCGCTTAAAATAACAACTCTATTGGATGATTCACATGTTTCATTTCCGATAACCTTGTAAGTAATACCATGTCAAGTCTTGTTTTCAGATTTATCTTTAATCACGTTATTTGTTATAGACCTAGATTTATTGTCTGGAGATTACCAAGCGTCTTCTTTTGAGGTAATGGATTTATTTTAATGTTAGTGTTTTATAATTTCTTCTTAAGCTTCCATTACATTATAGAGAGACTCCTAATTTTCTTTTCCAATTCATTTATTTTATTTAGCAAACGAAAGGTGCACGATTTTTTCCTATTTTTTCATATATTATCAAAATTATTACCATTACATAGTGTTTCTGTAGAGCTCGACTGCTCGCCATTATCCACATCCAGATGATTTACATGGCTTAGCAAAGCAGAGTTCATCGCCTCGGTCAAACGTTTAATCAAAACAGACTTCTTTCCGTTTTTATTCAGACCCATTCCTTCTAATGGTTTTATTATATCTACTTTTTTCATAGCAGATATTTCGGCCATATCACATATATTCTTTAGAGAGATTTGTCGATTAAATACAACTTATTTCGACGGCTTCTGTTTAGTCGTCTGCAATGGCCCTAGTCTTATCGGAAGCTACATACAACTCTACTCGGAGCACAAATAAAAGTGTCAACCGTTTCGTTGCATGCAATATCACAAGATGAGTATGTATTATGCACACATGAATTTATTGAATCTTCTAATTAGCAGTTTTATTCTATATATGTTGTTGTACATAAATTAAGTATTGCTGCTTTTATTCGAAGATAGCTGGAGAATTCATACTTGTGAATACTCTTTCTGTATTTTCTAGTTGTTGCAGCAAAATATCTGTCTCTTTTTAAAGAATTAATTAGTATATATATTTTTATGAACTTTATGTAATAAATGAAACGGAATAAATTGATTTTTAATCGAATTAAAAGTGTTATAATTGACCTAGAAGTGGAAAAAGTATCAGCAACATAAGTTAAAAAATTAATTGTGGACTATGGCACAAGTATTTAATCAACACCTACCCGATACTTTGGATCAGTATATCTTTCGTACACGAATTTGTCCATCTTAGTTGAACAAAAATGTATAAACGATTAAAATGAATCTAATTGTGATTTATATATTTCTACATATAAACTCCAAGCGGGACTATTAATGGGATCCATGCTCATCGTGTAAGCGCAGCCAGACAAAATCACGTGGTCGGCAAGTATTTCATATTTCATTTTAGTCTGTCATGACATTTGTACATTATAAATGCATACATACATACATACATTTACATTTCTGGCCCGGTTTAGCTTCAACTCCAGTTAAAACGGTAACAAAATTGACAATGTTGGCAGTAAATAAAATATTTCCAGCATAACTTATAACTTTCCCAAGCACACTCAACGTAGTTTAAAATCTTTCAAACATTGAACAAGTCCGTGTACATCACATAAACTATTTATCGATCTGGCTGATGTGCTGCATGGCCATTGGCTGCTGTAATTACATCTGAGTAGTCAATTTTCTCTTCTTTAACGAAGTTAGGATCGAATACCCCAACAGCTTATAATTAATGCAATTCGTTTTCAATAATTCACAATTAGCACCACAGTAATGTGGAATACAGTTTCTTACAGAAAATTTCTAAATTTTTATGAATTTTTCGGGTTTTAAGTATATAAATCTAGTTTAGTTTTAACAGTTAGGTATATAGTTTTAGATAAATATGAAGTATGCATTCATATTGTTACGAATGGCGCCATCTAGCGACAAAGCCGTTTAAAATGGATTATGCAGTGCACTGTAATTATGATATATGGATGGTTCGCGTGTTTTTCTGGAGACATTCTAGAGAGGGCGTTCTAGAACAGTCTAGTTTAGTGTAGAGAATTCTAGAAGCTATATTTTATGTATATAAGGGTGACAATCTCGTATGCGGGACAGTCTTGAACTAGCGCGTAATTAGAACGAACCCTGTGAATATAAATACGAAACGTGCATATAAATTTGTGTTAGTTGAAATAAATAGTTTAATTAGTGTTCTACGTTACCAAGTAATTCTTAAGTGTTAAATTAGTTTAAATAAATACTTCTGTGAAAATATTATCGCCTGATGATTATTTAAAAACCCTAAAACGTAACAATTGGTGTCAGGTGTGGGGTTTGGCGATAATTTCTCGTAATAAAATAAATAAAAATGGCAATGCGACTAAAAGACCTGAAAGTGGTAGATCTCAAGAGGGAACTTGAGGAAAGAGATGAAGATACTAATGGAAAGAAAAAAGATCTTGTAGAACGGCTTCGAAAAGTGATGGAAGCGAACGGTGAGGATCCAGAAAACCACGTTTTCGAATTGGATGGTGGTACTACCGAACTAAAAGGAATACTAGGAAGCCTAGAACAGAAGTTAGAAGAAAATTCTAGAAGCCTGCAAACGTTGGAAGAAAATTCTACAAACCTAGAAAAGAAGCTAGAAGAAAATTCTAGAAGCCTAGAGCAAAGGTTAGAAGAAAATTGTAGAACAATCGAAGAAAATTCTAGATGCCTAGAAAAGAGGCTAGAAGAAAATTCTAGATGTCTAGAAAAGAGATTAGAAGAAAATTCTGCAAACCTGGAACAGAGGTTAGAAGAAACTTCTCGAACAATGGAGGAAAAACTGTCAGAAAACTCGTTGACAATTTCTAGAAGCTTAGAGCAGAAGGTTGAAGAAAGTTCCAGAATCTTAGAAGAGAAGTTATCAGAGACAATGGAAAATTCCAGAAAAGAGCTGGAAGAGCGTATCCAGCGTATAGAAATAAAATTACGGCAAGAGAATTTGGTGGACATTGGCAACTTGTGCCAGCCGCAAGCACAAGAAGTAATTAAACAGGAAGTAATCCAAGCGACCCCAATAGTTCATGGACAAAGTAAATTACCAACTTTCGACGGCAAAACACCGCTAGCAGAACATATGACGCTTTTTGAAACAGCTGCCATGATAAATGCCTGGACTGAAACCACCAAAGCAGGTAACTTATTACTGACGCTACGGGGCGATGCTTTGGGAGTACTTCAAGCCATACCTCTAACGGAACGACAGAATTACGGAGAACTTGTGAAACAGCTAGAAATGCGTTTCGGCCGCAACCACATGGAACAAGTATACCGATCACAATTGAAAAGTCGCTCACAAAAGTCCACCGAAAGTTTACAAGAATATCAAGCAGAGGTATTCCGCTTAACCAGATGTGCGTATCCCACGGTCCCTGACGAAGTCAGTGAAAGTTTGGCCATCGATAAATTCCTCGATGGGCTCCGAGATATCGAAAGCAAGCTGTGAAGTTGGCACGCCCAAGAACATTGAAGGAAGCTTTGTCACAAGCACTTGAGTTCGAAGCGGTCAAGCAATCCATACAAAGCCAGGCCCGAGTACGAACAATAGAGAACTGCGCGGAGAAACAGACAGATCCCGTTGAGGAGTTTATGGGAAAAGTGCTTGAAGCGATGAAATCAAGAAATAGTTGCCGGAATTGTGGAAAAGTTGGACATTTGAGGAACAATTGTCCTCAGTTACGAAAGGCAGGCGGGAAACTGAAAAGGATTGACGCGAAGGGGCAGTCGTTCACCCATGTTGCTGACGGCACTGAAGCGTCAGTAATTGTCGCAACCTTGAAAAGCCACACCAATAGTCTTTTTGTGACTGGCTTTGTAAACGCCCAGCCTCGAGATATGTTGCTAGATACTGGTGCAACAATGACAATCGTTCGCCCAGAGATTCTTGAGGCAAGGAAGACAGTTTTGCCCACCAGATGTGCATTGCGTACGGCTACAGGGGAGGCAGTCAACGTACTCGGGGAGACGATTGCCGACTTTCGCATGGGTGATAGGAGCTTCAGTTATCGCGTACTGGTGGCGAACATTGAACAGGACGTAATTCTTGGAATGGACATAATGGCGGAGTTTGGTTTCAAATTGGACCTTCACGGAGGAATACTTAGAGTGAATGGTGAGGACATTGTTCTAAATCGCTCCAGAGATATGGTCACTCGTGTGATTCTGGCCAGTGACATAATGATTGAGGGGCGTAGGCAGGTGATTGCTTCGGCCACTCTAAATGAGAGGGTACCAGAAAACCAAATTGTGATGTTAGAACCAGACCCGAACAATAGTCTACCTCAAGGGATTCTGTTTGCCAAAACGATAATCCAGACCAAAGAGGATGTTCCTGTCCGATTGATGAATCTTAATGACTACCCAGTGAAGATTAAGAAAGGAGCCACATTGGGAAGTTGTTCATGTATATCATCGATTGTCCAAAAAGCATGTACCCTCACGACGACATCCGGTCAATCCCCCAAGCTTTTGAACAACATAATCAATATGACCTGTGAGAGTCTGACGGCTGATCAACGTTACGCAGCGAGAGGTTTGATTGGTCGCTATCAAGATGTTTTTGAAACTGAAGACGGTTCCAAGGGAAGAACTAACGTGGTACGCCATCGAATAGACACCGGAGATGCGAGGCCGATTCGTCAAGCAGCTAGAAGGTTGCCACTGGCTAAGCGAGACGAAGCCGAACAAATTATCCGAGATATGGAACGGGATGGCGTGATAGAACCATCGAAGAGTCCGTGGGCTTCTCCAGTGGTGTTGGTTAAGAAGAAGGATGGTACCACTAGATTTTGCGTAGATTATCGACTCCTGAATAACGTGACGAAGAAAGACAGTTATCCCCTACCTCGGATCGACGATACTTTGGATACTTTGGTTGGGTGTAAAATGTTTTCAACACTGGATCTCAAGAGTGGCTACTGGCAAGTGAGCTTGGATCCCAAAGATAAAGAGAAGACTGCGTTCACAATTGGAACCGGCCTCTGGCAGTTCAACGTTATGCCGTTCGGATTATGTAATGCCCCTGCGACATTTGAGAGACTCATGGAGAACGTCTTGAGGGGGTTGTCATGGGAAACTTGCCTGGTCTACCTTGATGACATAATTGTTCTTGGAAAATCCTTTGATGACCATATAAGGAATCTAGAACAAGTATTCCAACGTCTACGAGAGGCAAAATTAAAGTTAAATCCAAAGAAATGCAATCTATTCCGGAGACAAGTAAACTATCTCGGCCATGTTGTCTCGGAAGAGGGAGTAGCCGTTGACGAAGGGAAGATAGAAGCAATTAAGAAGTGGCCAGTGCCCAAAGATAAACATGAGGTCAGAAGTTTCGTCGGCCTTTGCACATATTATCGTCGGTTTGTCCCGGGATTTGCAAAAATCGCTAAACCATTAACAAAACTGACAGAAGATGGCAGAAGTTTTGTTTGGGACACGTACTGTGAGGATGCCTTTGAGCAACTGAAGCAAACATTGATGTGCGCTCCGATTTTGAGCTATCCGCGCCTTGATGGAAGATTCATCTTAGACACAGATGCTAGCAATGTAGGCATCGGAGGAGTCCTTTCCCAACTACAGGACGGAGAAGAGAAAGTGATTGCCTACTTTAGCAAGGTGCTATCAAAGCCGGAACGAAACTATGAGTGTGTTTTAGATAAACATTTTTGGACGACCATGATCGTTTGGACCACCATTAGTGAATGAAAGAAAAAGAAATTTTTTGCGTGAAATTTTACACGAATTGGAGAAGGTCAACATTATGCGCCTTTTAGAAACAATAATCCAGGTTAAATATTCACAGAGAGTATTGTTGAAACTGGATTTATTCGTAGGCTTAATTTTTTAAGTTTGATAAATAGTATGAAACATAGCTGTGTGTTAATTCAAAGAGTGCTTAAAAAGTTTTATGTAATAGATGCGAAACTTATTTACGGATTAACGGATTTATACTTTTGGATATTGAAGAATTTACAGCAATCCATGAAAGTGGTCGCATCGTATGATGCACCAATGTGGCGTTGATAACAGCGTAAAGATTAAAGCTTTTTTCATGATTTATCATTTTTTGACAAAACGCTAGAGATTCCTGAATTCTATATTCATACACTTTTCTGTTTTCTCCCAGTTGAAACAGGCGAATATATATAAATCACGATTCAGTCAGATAAAATTGTTACTTTCAAGAAAGCATGTTTGTTAAACGTGTGCGTGAATAAGATAAGAATATTTACCTATACCTCTATGTTGGCTCGTATCTGCTTTAGAATTGACAGTAAGGAAACAAGGTTTGTATCGGGGACAACGTCGAAAGTGAAAACGATAAAAGAAAAGACTTCAACCAAGGCATGTACTGACGTAATGCTTCTCACGTTTTTTTGTGTGTGTAAATGAAATAGTGGAATAGTATAAGGTAAAATTGAACAGAAATAGGCTGATGCATGCATCATTGGTCTCCGTTTACCTATCGGCAATTTAATATTGAAGGAATATCCATCTAACTGAAATACAACCGCTACATTGTCCGAAAAAGCTCACTGCATATTTTCAGTGTTATTCATTGTTTCATCAAGAAATAAAGAATTCATAATTTGCATAATTTCGTAGCTTATTTTAAAAAACGTTTTGGTAATAAGGTAATGTTTTAAGTTACTTTATTTTTGTCAAATGGGATTCAATTGCATCTTAATATGCCGTCAACAATTCCGTTCGTTTATAATCAATGTGATCATTACAGTAACAATAATAATTCATGTGAAAGCAAAGTTACCTCTTCCAAACCATCCATCGACAACTGATTTTAATGAGATAAAATATAATATGTAACCTGTAGGTACAGTATAGTATGTTTCCTTTCAATTTATTGCATTAGGTAGAAAGTCATTACGCTACAAAAAATGAAAATGTCTGGATCCTATGTACAATTTTGTTATCGATTCAATTAGAATTGTAGTTGAGAACGTCAATTAAGGAAGAATAGTTTTTCTGGTGCCTTTCTACTGACTTTCACCACTTTTTGTTCGACATTACGACCAATATATCAAGCCAAAGAACCAAATCGTAATTATTCCCACTGGACACTCAAGGCAAGCTGTAACACAAGTAGTAGTGTCAAATTTTAGAGAAGCTTAACTACCCATATCATGAAAACTAGGTCCCGCTAAGTACACTTGCAATGCAGTACAATTTTAAGTTAGTTTCACTTATTAAATTAGTTGAAAATGTCGATCTCTGTTGTTCAGCACAACGCAGGGTAACACATAAAGAGAATTACCAGTAAAATTAGTTTCGGTGCTCCGTTTATGTTCAACATCGCTGCTACCCTTATACAAGATAAATAATCAGTATTATTCTTGTAAATGTAAAATACTGTTAGACAAAGAATAAAGTTTACATAATTTTGCCGAATATATTTCGTGGTTTATCTTCTGTAATGAGCAGAAAGACACGTTCTTGTTGCAAATTACAGCTGAGTATATTGCTAAGACTTGGTCAGACATTGTAATACAAACCGTGTTTTTGTGTTTGTTTTTTTATTGTAACTAAGTTACCTTCAGACTATGTTTATTGATTATGTTTTATGACATGTA
>SMLS01072970.1:0-14041 GCA_004785975.1 Popillia japonica
ATAACTAAGATAGCAATAGTGCACCGATATCTTTGGACAGCCTGTATAACAGGCTGTCCCAGGGCATTCCATTTAAGAAAATGGCATAAAATAGAATTGAATATATTGATATTCAAATAGTATTTTTGGATACCCTGTATAATAAACACACAACATGCCACGCTTATAAGATAAAATGATGCCAGTTTGGCTTTTTTGCAAACTTTCATTAAAAATAAATGAAAAATGATGCGGGAATTAAAGTCTAACTAAAGTAGTGATATCGGCAAAAAAATATAAAAAATTCAATAACCTGGCAACGTCGCATTTTAAAGCAACATTATTTTAGGTGTGAACGAAGCATCTGAAAGTACATTCAGTTCAATAGAAATAAGTAGGTCCTTCAATTTAAAAAAAGGTGATAATTACGTGGTACGCTTTTTTGGAACACCCTGTATAAGTAAAATTAATTTTAAAATGTGCTACTTTTATACTCATTAACATCAGTGGCGGCTCGTGTTCAATTATACTGGTAGGTCAAAAATAAATTTAAAAAATAGGCATACTTAAAAATATATAAATATTTTACCTTTAAATTCCTTAGCAGTGGAAAGGTGTTGAATAACACGTTCGTTAAAATCGCATATTCCTTTTACAAATGAGTTCTCGATACTCAACATCGCTAAAGCGGATAATCTGTCTTGCCCCATGGTGTTGCGTAAGGTCTCTATTCTATTTAAGGTCGAAAAACACCTCACTTTCAACAGTTGTCATTGGCAGTGTGCACAGTAAAGTTAATAAATTGACAGTTTCAGAAAACGTCTCACTCAAGTTATTATTCATAAAAGGTTGAAGTAGTGAAACAGCCCCAGAACTTCCGCGGAAATCAGGACGATCATAAATAACTTGTAGCTCAGTTTTTAGTTTTAAGAAATTTATAGTAGGATGGTCTTTTTTAACCAAATTTAAAATATTATCTGGAAAATTGTTTCTGTAATTTTCAAACTGATCACTATAAAACAGTTGGCTGATCACTGAAACTAAACCGATGCTGCATTTCAGAAATGATTGTGTCGCAAACTTCCAAAGCCACTCGACGCTTAGAATCTTCATTTTTACGTGATCGCTCAGTAGTATTTGACGAAATTGTAGGCATCTCCGAGGATAGGTCATTTAAAAGTTTATCGCGAACTGATTGGATTGAACCACGAAAGTATGCATAAAGGTTGACGATAATTACCAAACTCTTATTTTATTACAATAACGTATTACATTGAGATAAGAACAAATTCACTGATGAAAAAGAATTCAAGATATTACTTTGCTTATTATTTTATTTCTAAATGTGCACTAAACTAAATCGAATTAAAAGAAAAGTGATCTAATAAAAATCGGTAGATTCAATAAAGATCACAAACAAAATCGCTATAAACACACTCGCACTTTCGACAAACTTTGCTAAAAGAAGGTTGTTAAAACAAGGTTAAAACACGTGTTCACTGTTATAAATTATAAACACAGGAACTACAGGTAAATCCGAAAACTACTTTTCCAACTACGCACTTGTGCTGCCATCTAACATTTCATCGGAAATTAACCTAAATTCGATTTCAAATAGTCCCTATTACATATTAAAGAGCTTTCCAAATTGTCAACGTAATGCTATTTTTGGCTGCGCCTAATTTGGGACCGAAAGCGCTTTAGTTTGGGATCCATGCACCAAATTCCGTGGTGGCGCTTATTACAAAAATAGAAATGCTTTTAATTTTGACATTAGACAGTTTATTATTTGACATTAGACAGTTTCTTATTTGTCATCGTTGTTGTCTTTTTATTGTTCGCAATTGTTCTATTATAATATATTTGTGGAAATCTGCCATCTAATAATTTTTGTATTCCAGATTTCCGCAGTATCAAAAGCTGATCAAAAGAAACATTTAATATATGTAATTTTCTCTTGCAAGCAACATTATTTATACCTAAAGTAAAGAAAAATAAAGTATCCTGTTATGTGCGTACAATCTTTTATACATGTATTATGTATATTGTACAGATATTTGTAATAGCAGTAAAATAAACATTCACTAGGCTAAATTGAAGAATAGCGGCGTAACTCCGATTTTCATAATTTTTGGTATAACGTATCCTTGGGCCCTAAAACGATAGAAAATGCAAAAATTTTAGCGCGGACGCATCTATTTTCACTAGAAAAAAATAATAAATGTGACGTTATTTTGAGGTTAGATCGGACATTTTATGTAAAGTGCTGCCTTTTACAGGACATTAATATAACGTATAACCATGTATAACGCATCCTTGGATCTAAAAACGACAGAAAATGCGAGAAAATTTGTGCGGAAACGTCGAATTAAGTATAAAAAAAATTTAGAAAAATATTACTTTTAATGCACGCCGGCGGCGCATGCGCAAAACTAGCGGCGTACATATGGCTACCATGCACAAAGTAATATTTTACCATTTTTTTTTATACTTAATTCGACATTTCTGCACAAATTTTCGTATTTTCTGTCGTTTTTAGATCCAAGGATGCGTTATACATGCTTATACGTTATATTAATGTCCTGTAAAAGACAGCACTTTACATTAAATGTCCGATCTAACCTAAAAAATAACGTTACTTTTATTAATTTTTTCTCACGAAAATAGGTCCGTCCGCGCTAAAATTTTTGCATTTTCTATCGTTTTAGGACGCAAGGATACGTTATACCAAAAATTATGAAAATCGGAGTTACGCCGCTATTCTTCAATTTATGTTATGTATGTTCTTTAATTAACCTATAAATCGCTCTAAATCACCATTCTTTATATTAGTAGTGCGTTTGGCAACGTTACTCGTAATTGTCGACATATGATTGGTTATGCTCATGCTGCAAATGACAGTTAAAATGGGAGCCTTTAATCTTTGGTTTTCTACTAAATCTGATTATTTATTACATCTTAACTCTCATTTATCCGTAACATTAAAAGTAGATTACGCAGAAATACTTTTTACTTTACTACTTTTTCCTTCATTAAAAAAAATATATGAAACATTTGTTAACAAAACCCTCATTTGAAAAGAAATTGTTAGTCTCAATATTTTTATAATAGTTCATTTTCCTGGCATGTAGAAATGAAGTAACATAATACTTCTAGTAAAACACTGGTGAAGATATTAAACCATATCTTTCCAGCATATCAGGTGAAACTATGTTGATCCACATAATAGATAAATATCTCTTTCAAATTGTCACAGCAAAATTTCAGACAAAATATAAACCTTGTTTTTCATATAATTGTCCACCAAAACTAAACAATATAAAAATCAGATAAAAATATCGTTCATATTTGTTTACATTTACTAACGATAACCTACATTTGTGGTTATGTCACTTAATCACGTGATCACATCGAATATCTGAATCTGAAGCAGAAAAATTAAAAAAACTTGGTAACAAGCGAATATTCAACTTGACTATGAGCACCTATGAATCATCTATAAATTCTGCATAGAAGCGCCCTCTTTTAGAATATTTGGCAACTAAAAATGTGTTGCCGGAGATCCCATTTGAAATGGCCCTCTGTACTATACTTTCTTTATAAAGCTCGTACATATCCCGTGGGTGGGCTTATGACCCAAACTAGATTATGTATATGCTTCGTACGTTCGCGTCGGTTCGGGCCGCTGCGAGTTCTTCGGATATTTCCGCGTAGCTTTAATACAATGAGGACAGTTCGCACCGCCAGCCCAACGTCCAGGAGGTTGGAATACGAGGGACGGCCGATAAATTTTAAGTTTTAATGTTAATTATATTTGCGACTTTTGCGAGTAAATTACCTATTTTAATAAAACACGTAATAATTAATATTTCTTTATATATTGTCAAAATTTTTGGGAGGTCATTGACCAAATGACCCTATGGACGAGCCGCCACTGATTAACATACCGTCAATCGAAATTCCTATTGATTTAACGATATAGCTACAATCAAAGACCGGAGTCTTAAATGGACACCTGGATATAACTGACAAAATCTCCAGAGTTTAGATTTGGTATAACTCAGAAATATTTCCAACTACATTGAAGTTAAGGTAAGCATTCTTGAACACACCGATTACGGAAATCATATTATGATGCTCGATGATGTGAATTTATGTTTGACAGCTGTCAAAATTTAAAGTTTTCTAAATTATGTACATTACAAAACACAAGTTGCTATAATAATTTCTTGCCAAGTAACTGGTACAATTCGGCAAAATAAATACTCCGTTAAATATAAAAAAAATTCCGAATTCTATTAATAATAACCCGTATAGAGAGGTTATGTATGTATGCACATAACCTCCACATATTTTATCCAAAAAACATATAGCAGCCGCATTTATCGATACCATACATCATAAATATTTATTTCAGCGAATACCCGACTTGCAAAACTATTACCGACAACGTCCAACTACCACGCTTGTTTGAAATATTAATGTAGAAGGTATGACCTTGAATACTGTGCGTACCACAAGCGTTTAAACTTGAAAACAAATAGCATGCTATACTGTTTGGTGGAAACGTTCTTTCAGGACGAATCTTCCACTATTTCAAGGGGAAAATAGCAGGTAACGTTGATGTTTATCGCAAATATTTAGGATATATTACGAGGAATGTTTTATAAATATTGGAAATATTCAATTTTACCACGCGAACTCACATATCAATAGTAAACGTCAAAGGTACATCTTACTATATACAATAATGTACAGTTGTTTAAATATAAACCAATTTATAAAGTCCACACTCTGATGCTACTACATACCAATTGTTTGCTGACATATAGTGCAAACTTGCAGGATTATATTGTGATAAGTCCTAATATTACAAAGCTTGCATTATAATCCTACAACTTTATATATGTAGACCTTGTACGCTTAAGCTCGGTTTGAAACACCTGTATACGGCTGTTCTACAGGCACAGCATGCTGAAAAAGCAATTGCCACAACTACTAAAGCTCCCGAGGACTAAATAAACAGTTACCCGGGAGTTTATCTGACACGAGGAAATTGAATATGTAAGCAAGGACTTGTTCGGGGTAGTTGAGCAATTATAGCTTTCAAGAGAGCCGCGCTTCTGTATTTAGAAATTGACTTCGGTACCTATGTATTTACATAAATAAATGTGGGTAGTATACTGACAAGAGGATTTGTAATTTAGGTTAGATATTAAAAGCGAAAGTGGGAAAATAGTAAAATTTCAAGCAAGTTCGGTGACGTTACGGAATATACAGGGTGTTCGTTGTTTTAAAAGCAGTTTTATTGGTTGAAGATTCATTTTGGAAGCAACTTAGCTGATAGAGTGCTGATTTCTGAAGTGGTTGAGGGTTCAAACTAGACAAGCTCTGTTTAAAACCAGCTAAGCTTAGGCTAATTGCCCCTTTGGTACTCCAACCCCCAGCCTCATTAATTTTTCAGATGATTTTACATCCCTCGCTTGTTTGATGGTGGTAATCTTTTGGAAACCCACTATATATGGTTTCCTACTTTATCGGCGAGTCCCACTAACACACCGACGGTTCGGAAGAAAGATATTATTGTCGGCTAAATGCTTTTAGTTTGTATTATGTGAGTTTTTGGAGGGGCTTCTTCAGGAGTAAAGGGGGTATCTGGGGGGAAGAGGGGGCACCAGAAGGTCACAGTAACTCGACGTGTCAACCACGTTAGAAGCTCAATGTGTCCCTTTCACTTTTGATAATCGAAGAACTTATTTTAGTGCACAATGTCGACTGCTTTAATTTTTTTGTTTCAGAAGCCCCGAATGTCAAGTTAAGGTTTTCCCTAACATAATAATCAGCTTGCTTTGATTTATGCGTTATGTAGATTCCAACACTTCAGGCTCCACTTAAAGCAGACATTTTTAATGTTAATTCTCTTTGAATTGATCTTCTATGGGCTACAACGTCATGAGACAATTCTTTCTGCAATAAGTCTTCTCTATCTTGCATCATCTCCCCCTCAGCATACAGATTGACGTATAAATAAGCACCGATAAGTAAATTGCACAGTGCTGAATATCAAAAACTAATGAACGAACTTAAGGAGGCACCCCCCCCCCCTCAAGGGCAAGTGATTCCATGCTTCAGAAATTCAACCTGGATAGGAAATACCAGGTCATAATACCAGACAAGAAGGACTGGGAGAGGTAAGAGCGGACTCCAACTGCTATACAGACGGCTCCAAAACAACATGGCGTAGGAGCCGGTATATACGGAGGAAAGCATAGGAAGGCTCTCTCAATAAGTTTCAGCAAGGACACAACGGACTTTCAAGCTGAAGTAGCAGCAATTCACCATTGCGTTAGAGAAGTGGAAAGATGGACCGAGTTTGGTGATAGCGTCGCTATCTTCTCAGACAGCCAAGCAACACTTAAAGCGATTAGTTCAGTATGTGCTGACTCTAAACTGGTTTGGGACTGCGTTAATGCCTTAAACGAGGTGGGTTCCCAAAGGAAACTACCAGACAAGGTTCGTCGAGGCAATTCGTCGGGCCTGGCCCATCCTTCGGCACCACCAAATCACAAATCATAAAGACAATCAACGAACGGATACATCATAAGTCCAGGGAATGGTGGCAAAGATCACCAGGACAAAGACAGGCAAAGGAGTTCCTAAAGGAACAGAAGCCTGAATTCGCTAGAGACCTCCTGGATAAAGACCAAAAAAACCGTCAAAATGATCGTAGGTCTGCTTTTTTAAATAGGCATATGTACAACATTGGCCTAGCGGAAGATGCCATATGCAGATTCTGCAAGGAGGAGGAAGAAACGCCAGTCCATGTGCTGTGCCATTGCGAAGGCTTGGCTAGTACGAGGTTTCTAATGTTGGGAGTATCCCACAGCACAGGAGCCGTTCTGAAGGACGTTAAGCCTCATAAAGAGAGCTCTATCCCCTCTTCACTCAGCCTCACGTTATTCAGAATTTATTTATTTTTATCTAACAATTGCAATCTGTATAAACAACAAAACGAGCTGATGTTAAATGTTGCAGATATTTAACAGCCAAGGTTTTCCATTGCTCTAGTCGTTTTTTGACAGCTGTCAAATATAAATTCAATTCTATGTAGATACTTACATATCTGCTATTTTTCTATTATTATAATTTTAGAGTTGGAAGAGGAAAATACCGAGAATTTAGTCTGTAGATAGCCCACACGGAAACACACTACGGAAAGTTTGCTACGTCAACTGAACAAAAACTTGTTTGGCTAACAGTTTCAAGTGTATGAATTATTGGAATTAATAGATATTCAATTGTTTCTCTGGTCGTACATATGTGTGGTTGCACCATCTTGTTGGAAATGCTCATTCAGTAATTCTTCCACCAATCTTCTTCGACGTATTCCAACACAAACACCAATTTTTTGGGGATGTAATGGTTCTTCAACAAAAAAAATGAGGATTTTAGGTATCCAGAAAGATAAAACCAAACCTAATCTAAGAATAAAACTGTGTCAAGGATATCCTCATTGGTTAGATTATTTTGGAAGCACTGACAAAATTCTACTCGTCTTGGATGATCCACTGGAATGAGCTCATGAGAATAAGTTAAGATGTGCCAAATGGGTCTGTTGGGTCATTACTGAAATGGAGGACCAGTTTCTCAACCAATACTACCAGTTGCTCTGAATACATAAATGCAAAGAATTTCTCAAAGCACTGTATGTAGCACTTTGAAAGATTTGACACAAACATATTCTAATTACGATTTCTTTTCGAATGGCTTGTTATTTATGGAGGCTAGCAGTTTGCTCTAATGACGACTTATTGTGTTAATTTTCGAGATATCAGTCTTAGACAGAAATTTTAGTAAGAAAATAGAGGATTCGCAAATCGATTTCACGAGGGACTTGGCAGTTTAGAGCTCGCCTTCAGAAATCATCCTATTGTCGTATAATAACCTATTATCTCCGAGAAGGCCATAAATTCCCAGAAGAACTTAATTAATGAAGTATTCTTCGACATCTTATAACTTTAAATAGACATACAAACAAAATTCTAGTCTGGCACATCAAAACACACTAATTAACATCAGTTACAATTAGATTCGACCGAGATTTTTACCATTATTTTATGAATACATTTTACACTAACACTACCTCTAACTCTCCCCAATAGTGCACAAACTCCAAAGAGAATTCCTCCGATAACAATGCGACGATTTTCTGCGGTATATCTTTATTCTCATGTTTAATTAATATTGAGTTTACAAACCTAATAAAATTAGTTCCTATTATCTACTAGCAGTTTGATGTGAAACAGCTTGCTGCAGACAATTATGAGCACGAATATCCATTACAGATTGTATTGTCCTTAATTATTCACAAACTGCACATTATACACACACGTAAACTGATATTTCCGCCAATTAATCACCTATAATTATTGACGTTGTGTTTCAAGCTGAATGCATCATATGATCTAATTGGCGTGGTAGTACCTACGAGTTTTTATTCGTTGGTAAATTTTTCCTAAAAAAGATTTAATACAATAGAAGTATTTAACGACTAAACGACTAACGAATAAATTGAAACAGTCGCATGTTCTACTGTCATACATGAAACTGATGAAATATCGCTGGAATAGACTGATACGTAAAGTGATTTACAGAATATCGTGCGACGCCATTTCATGTTTTTTTTTTCTAGGGGAACAAATTTAATTTTCCCTAAAACTTAGCAGAAATCAATTCTGTTCCGATAGGTCAAGTGATCGCAATACACCTGGCGTTTCACGTTTGATTTTGTCGCTAGAGGGCGTAATTGCTGTGTTCAAATCTAATGCCCAATTTACACGGTCAAATAAATTTATGCAGTATTTGACCTTGAATCTATTGGAGTGTGTAAGTTACGTCGTGTACATTAGCTGACAGCAACACATTCACGCAAAATGTGTTCTATCGTCTGTGGATCTTATTGCCATAGATACGTGTAGATGGCGTTTCAGGGCCGCATGATCTGTCAAAAATCCTGCTAGTAGTACAAGGTTTCCTTCGTTGAAAGAGAACTTAGGCGATCCTGTTAAACGTGCCTTCGCCTGCTTTTGTCTTGACCAGTGGAAAGCCTTTTTTTCCATTTCTTAATTGATTGTTTTAGGTGGCGCGTTTGCAGACCACAAGGAAGATCAGATCCAATAAAAGGCTGCTGGCAAGCTTATCTACTTTTTTGTTCCCGTTAGTCTTTTGGTGCTTTGAAACCCACTGAAGAGTAACGTGGTTATGGCGTCCCAATTGCCTTAAATTACGTATGCATTGACTGACAATAAAAATGTTAGCAAAAATGTCCGCTTAAAATATATTGGAGTGGAGTCTCATAGGCACTTTGAGGTGGTAGTTATGCCCACTGATCCTGATACTGGTTCCCACTCCATCTATTCTCGAGCCGTCTGTCTGTGCACCACTGCTTTCAATAACCACTTTGCAGGGTTGGTCACCACCAATGATCCTTCTGTTTCTCGTCCAAGGTTGGACCCGAAGTCCCTAAACCTTTTAGTCTCTAGTGCAGGCCCTTCTGGCTCTGGGTGTTGCGATTGAGGGGTAAAAAGCCCATTGTTATTTAATTGTCCTGTTCGGGGGGGTTCTTCAAGGTAGCGGCGTTCTAGTCATCAGCTATGTCCAGCACCCGCCTCATTCCAACCCTCGGCGGCGGTCTGTCAGGGTCCAACTCGGTTAGATGTGCAATCAACGAATTTGCAGATGCAGCAGCCCTATCCCGCGTGGCGGTGGCCAGCGCTATAACGTGATCCTTGATGGCGGGAATTCCCAGGTCGGCACGCAGTTGGACGTTTCGCACAAACCATGGGGCGCCGGTAATAATCCGAAGTATTCTATTCTGTAGGACTTCCAGTTTCCTCATGTGAGACTTGGCTAGACTGGACCAAGCCAATGACCCATACGCATACGTGGCTATCGGACGTAATAATGAGGTGTAGATCAGCACCTTCAATCTCAGCGAGAGAGAGCGAGCTCCTACTGCAGAGAAATGGCATCACCGTCGACCTGGCCGTCGAGAATCTGCTCTCACCGTCTTCTGGACATGTTGGCGAAACGTGAGCCTCTGGTCAAGCGTGACCCCGAGGTACAAGACAAACCCGCTCCATGGTAGCCTAAAATCACCCTTGAAGATGTTGGTGAGGGTCGGCTTCAGTTTCCTGGTAAATCGGATAGCGACGCATTTTCCTCTGTTCAGTCGGAGCCTCCAACGGGAGCACCAGACCTCGATCCCGTCGACCTGATCCTGCAATCTTCGGCAAACCAGATTCTCGCACCTCGAAGATGTGTATACTGTCGTATCGTCAGCATAAATTGCGAGGCTGACCTGCGGTGTTCTAGGGAGATCATACATGAAGATCAGGAAGAGAGTTGGACCCAGAAGGGAGCCCTGAGGAACCCCTGCCGCTATCGAGACCGAGATTGCCTCGTCATACCTGACCGAGAACGATTGGTTGGTGAGGTAGCCGAGGATGAGCCTCACAATCCGCGGGTTGATGGCTGCCAAGACCATCTTGTGCACCAGCCCATGGTGCCAGGGTTGGTCAAAGTTATATTGCATAGGAATCCTGTCTTGTAAAATGACACGATCAGGTTGTTAATATTGGGATCTTCAAGAATTTTAAGGTGTCCTCTAATGTCAGGTTTTAATCCCTAAAGTCTATTAAGAGATAGGGCACTTGCTATAGCCTGTTTTGGTGATTCCCAGTGCTGCAGTGAGACTTCGTCCGCTACGTTTAGACAAGTAAATCTCTGGATTTGTTGAAGCTGTTGTTGTACAATTTTCTGCAACATTTTTGGCCACTGAATCATAGTTGAATTGGTAACATTTTATTCATTTGTAAAAATGATTTAAGCTGACCAAGATCATCTAAGTCATTGTTAACTGGATTTAAGTTGGTTTTTCTCTTCATTGCAACAAAACCCCCAACATCATTTTACCATTGGTTTCTTCAGCGAAAGTCTCTTTCCCTGTCCAATAAGCCCACCCAATTTGATTTGTCAAGACTTTTATTTCTAGAGGCGAGCAAGCATTGTTTGCCAGACTAGACCTTTACCAAGACAGAATTCGAAACCCCATCTATAAAACTCAGTCTATCCACGCCCACATTTTCCTCTGCCTCTTGCATCCTTGGGCTCTGTCAGGAGCAGAGACCAGCATTCACACTAGTCAAGACCAATATGGGTGGTGAAGATGCACATCCTACACGAGGTGCTTCTGTTTTATGCTAAACACATTGGATCTAAATCTGGCTGTCTATAAATGAGCCCGCTTTTCCTTTTGTTCCACTGCTGGACAGTAAACTTCCTTGTTCAGCTGTCCCATCGTGGTGGTGGGCTTCCTCAGAACGTCCCATCACTGCAAAAGCAGGATTCCAGTGTTTGCCGGTAACATTCAGGAAGTTGGGGAGAGCCTTGACTTAATTTCCTATTTCGAGAGGAAACAACCTCATCAAAAAACCTAAATTCTAAGGTTATGTTCGAGCCCACAGGATGTGTGGCTGAATAGATCAGTTTTCGTAAAAAAATAATTCCTTGTCTATTTCAAACTAATGGATAATGGCATATTAAGAAAAATAGATTAAATACTTGCGGAAAGATGAGACTTAGGATGCTTGGCTGAATAGAACATCAGTCTTAAGAAAGTATTGGCGAAAGAGTAACGTTCCATTAAATTTCTATAAGGAAATCGTAAAAAAAGTTCTTTTTGTATATTTTAAACTAATGAATAACAGCATATAAGGAAAACAGTTTGAATAGTTGTAGAATTACGCCACCCAGCGGTAAAATTTGAAAATAATTTCCAATCATTTTTCTTTCGCCGCTTTTAGAATAATATTTTTTCGGAAGAAAATTATCTGGCGGCGTAGCCTGCCAGATAATGAAAGGGGAGATACTAAATTGCAAATTTTACTAACGTACTCTCTAATTAAACTTTGATTAATAAATAGAAATTATTATTATTATCCAAGACACAAGGTAGCATTCCGAGAACACAATCTGTTGCGCTAAGACTGCGAAGTAATGCAGATGCACCCACGATCGGATTTCAGGAAATGCAAATCGGGCGCTGAAGCATAAAGTTCATGCTCTGTAAACTTGAAGTTGTTATTTAAATGTGTGACTCTGGTATATAGAATATTATTGCTCCCTTGCTTTCCGTACGAGTATTTAGCTAACTTACTATATAGTTAGCACATTGGCTTATTTCTGGAACAACAAACTTTAAACCGAAAGATTATAGACTGCATCATAATAATAGCAATAATTGAGTATATCAAGAAAAATCGCCAGACATTTATTACAAACACGTTTGTACACATTAACTTTCCATTCGGTCTCAATTTCGGGAAAAGTGCAATGCAAAAACGAGGATAATAAATTCAATTCCACGGTCGCTAAGTGGGAACGTCTTAGTCCATTATCTTTGTCGTCACGAACGTTGGAGCGCATCAAATACTATTCTGAGAATTGTACGGAAGACAATGATGGTATCAAGGGTAGGCGTACAAGTATGACCCCATCCCCCACCGGCTCCGTTATCAACGCTATCGTCGGCGGTTGTAAATTATGACTTCAATTTAACACAATTAGAGAGATGCTGAATGAAAGGACGTAGGGCGAAGTAATGGTACGGAACAAATACTACCGTTGGATGTTAGATAATTTGTTCTACTCTATTTTACGCGAGTTACGCTCTAGTTACTGAGCTGTTGGTAAAAATAGATATTGATTCTTGGTACTGAGTTTAAATTTTCAAAATTGGGGTAAAAACTACGTTGGATATACATAATTAACCACAACCGCGAAATAGTTACATCATTTAAATCTGCGTGAGATATTTTACTGTTCAGATCATGAGATTTGATTGTGTCGACCTGGGCTTCCACGGGGCCTGCTTTTGGGACCATTGCCGTGTTTGGTGTATATGAATTAACTGGCGGAAGACATAAAAGATGACAGCGTACTTATAGATATTTATGCGAATGATGTTAACATTCTAATCACAGTGCACATCAACATTGGAAAGACTATTGTGTTGTTGCTTTCCAATCAGGAAGTCTAATTGTTATACCGTTCTCAGACAGAGTGAGAATGTTTGGAACATTGGTAGCTACTGATCTCAGCTCAAATTAACACATGGAAAGTATTTTTAAGCGTCTGTCCCCCGTTTCTGCATACGGTGTCGAAATCTTTTCCATAATTTTTGGGAACGTTCTTCCGTTACAGACACAACCAATCAGAATCCTCTTTTCCTCTTTTCTCTATTCTAGAACGATATTTGAAACTTATTCTTGTCTCTTGTCTCTTTCCATAGTCCAGTTCCATAACATTGTGGTCTGTTCGTCTGCTATCACATTTTCGGGAATACGTATATTTGCAATATGTTTTTCAGTACTAAGTACATACATACATATGTGCTAGACACTGATGTGACCTCTTATTTTTAGCTACATTGTCATGTCTGTATTTGCATTCTACTACAGTCAACTTCGTCCAGCTCCAGACAATGGTGGTCGATAGTCTCCAGCCTTTCTTTGCGTAGTCTGCATTTATCATTCGTGTTTTAGTGAATGGTGTTAGTCTGTAGTACTTGGTTGGCATTATTTGGTCTTGGTCCAATGACATAAACTCTTCGATCTTAGCGTCGGTAGCAGCGGTAGTCGGTTCCTGCAGCAAGTATTGGCTTCATTTAAATGTAGCGGTGTTATTCTGAAGTCAGATTCCTTGATGACTTTGTCTAAATCGCTTGTTTTGCTTTCTCTCTAATTTCGGAGATTTTGTGGTTCTGTCCCAGCATTTCTGGGAATTGCCTTCTTCGCACTGGTCTCTAGGAGAGAAGATACAACCTTTGGACCGATCTTCTTGGATGCTGAAACTGGTATCAATTCTTGTATCAAAAATTGTTGCGACTGAGTTGACTTGATAGATCGGTCCACAAAGATATTTGACTGAGGACACCATAAGATTTGATTGTATACGCTATATAGCATCTATGTGATCTTAGCTTGCTTCACTTGACGTTATT
>SMLS01072973.1:0-40885 GCA_004785975.1 Popillia japonica
TCTTGTTTCTACTCTAGTAGCAGGGTGATTCCAACAATAGACCATTAGCGCCTATTATACGCATTTTTTGTGTTTAAAGATGGTATGGCTGTGCTTTCATGCGGGACACCTTGCCTTTTTTAGAAATAAATCACCATCTGGCTTAATGATTTTCGTATGCATCAAATTTTGGAATCTTAAATTGTGTAGTAGAAGATGTTGGGGAGCTTACTTATCTGTTCCATAGTTAGCAAGGATATAAAATCTTCAGTAAGACTTCATCACAAGTATCTGGTTTGGTGTCGTGTTGGGCCGCTGCTTTTAAAAGAATGGGGGGTGGAATTGAAACATATAAGAATAACAAAGAAATGTATTGCCATTATGGCTAAGAACCTGTATTGGGACTAGTCCTAATATCAACGTATTTATCAAGAATGTGGTCTTTACGCCAGAAACGTTTTTGAACACACAACTCAGCGATTAGCCTTAATATTTGCGATAATAGCTGAGTATTGATTACTAAACAGTAACCGCTCTCATTTAAGTGATGTTTGTACGCTCGTACATAAAGCCAACATTACCACAAACAATTCCTTAAACTTAGATTTTCACAACCGTTGTTTTCAGAGATGAACTCTTTCGGGTGTTGAAGTGCCCGAAAGATTTCCTTATCCGTTGCTCCTTCGCAACCGTTACAGTTTGCTAAGCTGTATCCAGTTTGGTATTGTGGCTACGCTGAAAATCTCGGAGAATTAACTTCCAATTGTTACTCAGTTTGTACCCATCTTCCTGATTAAAGTAACTCTTTTTTTCAAAATTTTCAATGAGTATTGAATTAATCTCTGATGGTATGTACTGCGTAATTTTGGCTAGGATTTTAACGTTCTCGTAATTAACGTCGTGGAGATCCTCATGTTGAATAGGTGTTCGGTTACTGCAGATCCTTCAGTGACTGTCCTTAGAATTTCGTCAATGTTCCTTGACTCTCCATTTTTGTTTATTCAGTGTAACTTTCCCCAGTTTATAGATGTCTTTGGTGTGTAGTTTAGGCAGCTAATCTCTGTTTGGTGGGAGTAAATTTTTATCTCCGTGACAGTATTGAATCGTACGGTAACGTTTTCCTTTGCAATTTCTCCAGGAACGTAGAGTAGATGCGCATATGTTGCAACGGTACTTTCGGGATTCCGGGGATTTAGATAATTAAACGAAAATCCAGGTAACAGTGACAGTACCAAACAAACGTTCAAATCTCTAACCACTGTATTGCGTCCAACTCAAACTAAATTACTGTCATTTGATAGCACGTTGTTATTGTAACACGGAAGGTTAATTATCTAATAAATACCAGTTGTTCCCGTTTGCAAACCAACGAATTTTAACCTCGAGGTAGTATAAAGAAATAAAACAGGTAAGGTTCAAATACTTATATGCATTTATTTACAGGTCCAAAATAAAATATATTCTTGTTCGTACACAGGTGATAGAAATTAAACGAAATATCCACAAAAGGCATAAATAGTAAAACAAACGGTTTATGCAACAGAATAGTGGAGGCAAAAGATATATATTTACCAGAATATTGATATGACAAGTTAAGACAGTAATAAAGAAACACAAGCAATGCTTACGTCAGGTCCGAGCCAGGTATCCAGGTAAATTCCTATAAATAGGTGAAAATTAACCTGCTAAATATTAACTATGTTGTTAGCCAGATATGGGGGCAACGGTGTGTTGCGAGGGTCGACAAGTTTGACACCTCACCGGAGGGAAACACAGAGGCCAACGATCTCGGCCCACTCTATGTTTGGATCGGTGGCGGTTTCGCAGAGGCCAACGAAATCTCGGCCTCAGTCTGCGAACGGACGGTGGTGCTTCTGAAGAGGCCAACTGATCGGCCCACTCTTCAGAATACTCGGGATTATATGGGGCCAACAAAATTTCGGCTCACCCATCCGTCAGGATGTGCTGGCCAACTAAATCGGCTCCGGCAATCAGGAAGGAAAGGGAGGAGAGCTGGCAAGTAAGTGGAATTTAAAATCAAAACGCGGTGTTTATATACCCTGGCCAGTACCTTTTTGTGGCATGACATCACGAGCAAAAATATGGTTAAAATATACACAGCACATCAAAACTGGACATATACAGGTGAGATCAAAACTATTTACATATATTTATGCTAGTTCAAGAAAACAATTTAAAAGCAAATATTAATTCGGTTAAAAAAATGTAAACGGAAATCACTTCTAAAAAATTGTTTGTTTTGGTACGAACGCCGGAGTTTGTTACAATGTTTTTGATTCTTATTGATCAATTCTTTCAACCTATCTTTCCGTCTTCGGAGTATGTCTTTCGTTTTATAGACGCCATAAACGCGCGTTGTCTATATGTTGCATCTCAGATGATCTGTGTTCCCCGTCGCTGATCTTCTCTACCGTTTTTATGATCCTCTTTATGAGGGATCTTTAATGAGACTTTGCGTGTTGTCATTGAGTTTTACCAATACGTCGAGAAAAGGTCAGGCTTCATTGTTTTCTATCTCCATGGTGGAGTCATCTAATGCTTCTCATCCATGTGGCTAGAGAATAAAGGTGCTGCCAACTATTGTTGGCAACTATTGACTATAACATCCTATACCATCTATACCAAAACGTTGGTTTTCGTTTATTGAAGTCAATAGATTCTTGCTCAAATGCTTCCATCAAGATGTTAGCTGTGCCCGGTGATACTGGTGATCTAGTCGCTATAAATCCTCATGATTACAAGCCAATTCTTATAGTTATTATTATATTATAGGTGGCTGATACTATATGATAATTTGAAATTGAACTAGTAGTAGATTGCAGATAAGATTGCAACTTTATCCCAAAGCTGACTTCCAGAAAAGCATTTAGGTGTCAAACCCTGTCCGAAGGATAGAAAAGTAACTCAGCAAATTTACCTAACACTTATTAGGGAAAAATAGAATAGATTTGCCAAGAAATGTACAAATATACCAACTAATTTTAAATTGCAATGTATCATAAATTATCCATAGTCCTATTTTTAGAATTAATTGCGTTGGATAATTTCTAAACAAATTATATCAACCCTCATAGTAGAGAACTGAGCTAGATCTACATCTCCAATTTAATTATTACTGCCAGGCGTAGTACGAGCGTATCTGCATAAGAAACGACCGTGCGAGACAGATAATTTTTAGCATAGCATTCGCCACTTAAATATGCAAAGGAACGACACAGCACAGGTGCAGTGTGGGTGGCCTGGTTATCGGGCGTCCAATTGTATCATTGTGACTCTGTCTCGCTCTCGTTAACACAATAAATAGATATGGATGCGGCATTGGTTAATCATTATGCAGGGTGGCCGGATCGGACCCGGGCTCTATCTCTCCGCCAAGTCCGGCTGATTCCCACGTTGCTGTACCTATCCGGGGCGAAGAGACCTCTAAGGTACCGGTCGGCAAACTCCTCTCCACCCGTTCGTTGTGTATGTGGCGCGTTGAGCGCGCATTTCATCCTGTCGCCCTTGATTTGTGGGTGTGTTTTATGCTTGTGTGTTGTTGTATGTATGTATGCATGTGGTGGATGTGTTGTATTGTGAAATTCGCCGCTTTGTGTGCTGTATTGCTGCCCCGTACTCTCGCACGGTGTAACACACAGCGGTGAGTGAAATATTAACACATCTCTCGCATTCCACGGCTCACACCTCCCGATGGTGAGGAGTGATACGGCCGACGCCGGACTGTCGCAGTTCAGCAACAGCAGCAGGGTATATCCGTTGATTCGGGGTCTATAGTCTTCCCTTCAATGGTGATATACAGGATGTCCAGACAATGTATTGTTTTTATCATATATCTCTTGGAAATTGCTTGACGGAACGCATCTCTCACTTTAACGTAAAAGGAATAAGTAAAGCCTGTGAATATGGTTTGCGTGATATTTTATAATGGAATATATGTGTATACATATATTGGTTTAACGCAAACCAATATGTACGTACTATGTACATATGTGTGCAAACCGATTATATCATTTTAAAACATGGAATAAGGACGAAGAAATTTTGTTGCTCAAATGAAAAGATTCCATCTAACATTAATATAATCGAAAGCTTGATTAAAATTAATATAATTTTGTTTCATTAAAATAGAAAATACAAAAGGAAAAATATATATAGTGGACGGTTTCAATAATAGAGTGGGGCTAAGAGACGATGTACACAGCAGAATAATAGGCAACCATGGGGAAATCACAAGAAATTAGAATGGAGTACGGATGCTGGAATTCTGCCTGATGCATAGCCTAATCATCACTAATACCTTTTACGAACACAAAGATATATGTATGTACATATACGAACTCCACAATCCACAAATTTGTCTTGAGCTACAAGCTTCAATAAAACAAATGTTAATGCGTTCTTCGGCAATTTGGATGTTTTACATGAACGACATAATTTTTTACCAAATGACATATACAACATGGCTGAAACAGAAATAACCACGGTACAATGTCCTGATCGTAGGACATCCAGGAAAGGATTTCGCCAAATTGGTTCGTTAGCCTGAGCTGAACGGGGTCGGCTGGTAACAATGGCTATTGCTGTTTCTGCTACAGGAAACAGTATTCCTCCATATGTTGATTTTAAAGACCGCTTTTTGGGAAACGCCCAACAGGATGCATTGGAGCAGCTAACCCTTCCGGCTGGATAAATTGTGAACATTTCTTAACATTCCTAAAACACCTTGTTGCAAATGTAAAGTGCACAAAACAAAGTCCAATCTTATTGTTACTAGACAACCATGAAACACATCTTTCTATACCTGCCTTAAACTATACCAAGGATAACGGAGTGGTTATGCTTTCCTTCCCACCTCACTGCAGCCATAATCTGCAACCTTTAGACCGCAGTGTTTTTGGCCCTTTAAAAAAAATTATAAATTCAGCTAGTGCGTCATGGGTGAAAACTAACCGAGGCAAAACCATCATTATTTATGACCTTCCAGGAATTGTTTCAGTTCAGCGCTTCCTTTGGCAATTACTCCAAACAATATCACATCTGGCTTCAGAATTACTGGAATTCTCCACATAATAGAAATATATTCACACGATTTTCTACCTAGTCACGTAACAGATCGTGGACAATGTTCAACTAATATTCTTGCAGCTTCATCGGCAACAGTTGCTGAATCGAACACATTACAAAGTCAATCAACGGACAAATTACGACCTCAAACACTATTGACAAATTTACCTGCATCATCTGCTACAAGCTCTAGTGTACTTTCACCAGAGAATATTCGACCATTGCCGAAAGCTGGAAGAAGGAGCTCCCAAAGGAAACAACGAAGAAAACGTAAAACTGAGATTTTGATAGATACGCCTGTAGAAAATGAAATTGAAGCAAGAAAAAATCAACAGTTATACCAGTCAAAAGGTCAGTGTTCTCTAGAGAAAGGATTGTAAAGAAGTAAAACAACAGTGGAAATTCAAGTGAAGAAGAAGAAACATATTGCTTGGTTTGTGGTGGAAGTTATAGTACTTCAAAAGAATCTTGGATACAATGCACTCTTTGGTCTCATGCGAAATGTGCAAAATGTGTGTCTCGGAAAAAGTAAGACGATGGTCTAAAAAATATAAACACTAAAAACTGTGACAACTCGCCCCGGTCTCCCCTATAAATGTATAAACATTTATTTTAGTAAGAGGTAGAAGGTCAACTTACAATTAGCTAGATTCTTTTGTATTTCAATCAAAAGGTTTTTTAGATTAAATCATAATAGATCATGAAATGTGAAATAATATTGCCCTGTCCTTTATAAACACTATCTACAGCATCTCTTCTTAACGTCCCAACTGTAAACTGATAACATTCCAACATGAGAGCATTCCATTTTCCCTGATACCGTTTTTCCATTCCCATGAGATCTTGCTTGAAGCGCTCCCCATCGCCCATCGCTTACGTCGCCCATACTTTCCGGACAAGAATTCAAGTGAGAATATTGAATGTGCACTTTAAGGAACATATTACAGCCAGCAGCTGCAGAATACTTGTATCATATCCATTACTAAAGTTTTATAGTTGTCAGCCTTTTTGTTTCCCAAGAAATTCGTGAAAACTTGTACCATGGAGAGCCAAGCTGTTTTTTCCTTCGCTGTTAATTTAGTTTCAAAGATTTCATCGTTTACAATTTCTCGTTCTGTTTTTTATAATCATACCAAACTGTTGTTAAAGTTTAGTCAATAAATTTAGTAGCGTATTATTGATACAGCTGTCAAAAATGCGCTGCACGCCATAAGCGCAAACTAGAACGTCTCAAGTAACGCTAAAAGAAGCCTAGCACACGTACACCTCAGTAGTTCAATAATAGTATGTATGCTAGAACTGTGGGAAGTGTTTTCTGATACCTCTCCAGTAAGGATTATCAGCCGTTTGCAAAATTCGATTCAACAAGAACTGAACCTAAAAATCAAACGAAAAAATTTTAAATCGTATTTGCTCTCATTCAAATAAAATCCGACAGTATAGCGATGCTGATAATGTAACATCAAGTAAACAACCGTCACAATAGGTTGGTCTTAAATTAGAGGGAATAAGGAAATCACTCAATATATTCTCTTTGATTTTTGAAAATATCCATCCATTAAAGCAATCTGACGAGGAAACGGAATCTAACGAATGAGTGTTTGGTGTTGTGTGTAACATTCTCCTGTGAAAATCAGAAGTTTTCTGTGGTACGTTCTTCTAGCTGTGATTCAAGAAGTTGTTGTATTGATTGATACTATTGCACATCTAAGGAATAAAATGTCCAATGATTCCTTTGGACCAAACAAAATTTTTCAGTCGAACTGACCGTTCTGCTGTATAAGTTTTTTTTCTAAAAACAAGAGTTTCTTTAAGACGCCTAGAAAGGCAAAGCACTTTGCTGCACATTACCAAATTATACCAAAAATTGCGTTCTGGTTTCACTAAGGAAGACCGTAAGAGGCGTAACGCTTTCCGTGTATCCCTAATGTTTGCAAATCTTTGAGATGGGATCTTACACTTCACTTGTTACACAAATTTGAAATACTAGTTGTTAATGCACATTTGAAGATTGATGTTGTGAGCTCTTAGTAGTAAATGCAGAAAAGTAGATGAGAAGAGTCCAAGCGCCAAGAGCGTCCAAGAGCTTTTAAATTTGTAGGAGGACGTTATCTTTTGAGATAAACTGACAGTGCTGCTTCACTCATGGCGAGTACAAAAAACGCTCACTTATTTGCATAGCCAGAAAAGTTGAGGTAGTTGCAGCAGTTTCAGCTATACCCACCCCAAAATAAGAAACAGGACCCTTAATTATCATATAAGACTACCAATTCAGCACTCTAAAACTGGTTCAAAAATATATATGTATGCATGTAGCTTAATGGAAGTAAGTGATAAAACTGCAAAAACACTAAAGTTCCAAGAAGATTTTCTCGAAGACGTTACACAAAAATCTAGCTTGTACAAACGTGCTGTATATGACGAGAACTAACTACCTGCAGTAGTTAGCAGTAAAACCCGAAAGAGAGTATATCTCGTCGGTGTGCACGATTGGAAATGGGAAGCGAGACTACCACTTCATTATCCAGGGATCCGCTGTCAACCTTCCATCGGGTGGTCTATCTAGCTTTGTACCGCCGGCATTTGACTCTTCACCTCGTTATCTTAGGGAACCCCCCTCCGGTTTTACAGTTTGATGGCTCAATCGACGTTCGCACATTCTTTCTCTCCTCCCGCTACACGCTTCACTATTTCGTGTCCGATACAGCGCCAGCAACAACACCAAGCACGCTACTACCATAAACAACTCCCCATACTGTGTTCTCTCCCGTTTCTCACCCGCATTCGACGCCAAAAGTGAAGATATGTCATTTTTTGTCGCACTGTAATAATTCAACATCGCAAAGAGACGAGGTGCGACATTATTTTGAAACTTAATGACTTGGTTTTAATCTGTTGGGGATGTTATCTTGGTATTTGTTTGTCTGCTACGGAGTGTCAAATCGCTTGAATTATTTATTATGTCAAAAAGAATAGCTACTAAAACAAGGAACGCCGTCCTTATCTCGCTACAGATAGAAGAATTAGATAAAAGAATAAATTCCTTCGTCAATATGTGCTGTTTTTGCCTAAGTACTCATATTAAGATATAAAAAAAGGGGATAGCTTACTGATAAAATAGTGAATTTATTGCCAAATCATAGCCTAACACATCCTCCACTTTCTATTACAAGGAAGTGCAGTCGTAGAGTAAATGAAATTGGCGAAAATGGTTTAGGTAGAGCCAATAATTCTGCTTCAAAGAAAGATTTATTCAGAATTATTTAGAATATACTGTTCCTGTATGTTTTACTATGAAATTCGAGCGTCCTTTTATGGGGATAGTAAACAGCAGCAGTAGTTATTAATTTGCTACAGCAGTACAGCAACACCTTTAGCAAAATTGTTAATATTCGCCAAACAGAATTAATTTTTTCTATATTCACCGTATTTACTAATGCCTTCCCAAGAAAGTACACGCTTTTGCTTTTATTCAGTTTCAAACCTCCTTCAAATTTAAGTTCAAAGGTGTCATAAAAGCGGCAGAAAGTGTAGAGCTTGGAGCTTACGAGATTGTCCTCAATCAACCATTCAGATTTAATAACTTTGGCCCAATCACTGCAGCGTTCCAAAGCCGTTAAAGTAAATTGAAACCGAATGATCCAACAGCCTGTTTGTCCATTCTTGTTTCCTACTCGCTATTCCCCGTTGATGCTTTCCAAACTTTCTTTTATAATCATTTTCAAAATTGCATTATGGATATCAGACGTATAAGACTGTAGCAGCGGTAGGGTTGTCTCAGCTTCTCTCAGAATATGATGAAGACTATTCTAAATCTTAATTTAACTTTGCTTAAATCCTGCGGCAACTTCAAAAAATATCAGAACGCAAGGCTAAAACAATTTAGCAAAACTCTAAAGACACAACATTTTTACAGTTCGAAAGAAATTGAAGAGAACTTGTGGGATAGCATCTTAAATCCATCAACAAAATTCAAAGTGTCTCAGCAGACAAAGATCCATCGGAGAAAAAATAAATAGTGTTGATAACAACATTGAGCAATAAGTATCTAAAACCATGATATAACTTCATATTGGAGCACAAAAGAGGATATACTCCTATGGCGATGACTCTTGGGCATATATTGAATCAAAACCGTCAAGCAGCAGCACCAAACAAAGTAATGTACACCAAAACCAGAACCATAAGGCAATACAATTACAATCTTCCATGTGTATCATACCAAACTTTATGAACTTCAAATCAAATTTAGAGTTTAGGGCCATTGTAACATACTCATATAATCGCATACATACTCATCCTTTCCGGTGTTGGCACAAGGGTACCTTTTTAGGAAGAAGTTCATCCGAGTAACATCACATTTGCTTCAAGCTGCTGCAAAGGACCTCACCTTTAATATAGAGCAGATCCTGTATCTATAGTCAGTTTCCCTTTAATCTCTGGAAAAAAAATACTTCATAAAAATTCCTGTAATTTGGTCCAAAACCGTAACAGTTACAATATTGCTTTCGCGGTAATTTCATCTTCAAAATTAAGCAAATTTTCTTTTTTGCAAATGCAAGCTTAGAAGTGCAAACATCCAAAGGAAGATATAATTCTTTTGTAGAGCAAGAAATTTTGTACCAAAAATTCCTATAGAGCACTATGCTGACCTTTACAGTTTCTCGATTACATTTAATCCTGTTCATAATTACATTGAAGACCAACCATAGATCTTTGGTTGGTATCGTCATTGCGAGCCATTTTAATGAGTATTAACTTACTATGAAGGCATTGTGTTGTTTTGAACTTAACCTCACTCAAAGTGATTTTAGGATCTTGTATTTTGAGAGGGTTCAAAATTTGGGCGACGTGGAAGGCTATTAATGGGAGTAGAATGCAGAGGACGGCGTATAAAGTGTTAACAATTCTAAGCAAGATAGTTATGGGAAAGAAGGAAAAACGATAATGAACAATAATGAAAATCAACAGAGTAATGAACAAAGAGGACATCCTTGTAGTGCAATAATTTGCTGAAATATAATTGTTCTGGCATGGCAGGAAGGAAAGAGGTTAGTTATGCATTGGTTCTAATCTTCCTTTCAACGTATGTACTAGGAGATCGATTTCCGAAAGAATTTACACGCTCATACCACAAGATCTAAAAAACTGACAAAAATCATTGACCGGCCGTGTAACTTTACCTCTAGTATGTTATTATATGCATTGATACACAATTTAATAATGCTTTTCTTCCAAACGGATCCACGAGTATTGAACATAATAAACTTGCAACGAATGTGGGTGACTGTGCTTGTACTCCACTGCAATTACATGTCGAATAGACCACTTATGCAACCATTTTCATTCGACACTTGCAGAACATAGACATGTAAATATAATTTGACCTACATACATCGAAACCTGGGTTGGCGCGATTGGACGGCCGGGTTCCGGAAATCCCACTCACGCTCTCTCGATTGCTTGTAGGCGAAACAGTATCTTTAGGATTCGTTTTGTCTACAACATGTATTTTTTACCTACAATTAGCAATATTGTTCGTATTATTATCACTGAAGGATTAGTATGACGAAGGTTCTCTCTCTCTCAGTTCCACCCACCCATGCAGGTATGTGGGTGGAACTTAGAAAACCAGAAAGAAATACGTGGAAAGAGAAATAACTTCGTTCAGGGGGTGGTGTGTAATAATTAGAGTTCCGGTAAGTTTTAATAAAGTTCTATTCTGGGAAACCGTTTAGAGAAATAATTCTGAACCGGTATTTGTACGAAAGCTCATGTAATTTGTCCGTAAATCAGCAGTATTTGATGAAACTACTATGTGGCTCAAAATTTAAAAAAAATTTAAGGAACGCCCGCAGTTGAAGGAAAAGAATAGACGCATCAAATAGCTATCTGCCTTTGGGAAAATTTAGCATAAGATTGAGTATCGAAGCAATGATTTACAGTCCAAAGGTCTTTCCCCAAATCCAAAAGTTTCAATTGAATGTTCGTTATCACATGAAATCCTCAATCCTTGCTCGATACCGTATGCACAATAGTTTTATAGTTTTTGACATTTACGTTCTCCAGGATTCTTGACCGTAGACAATGGAACAACTATAAGACATTTCTACAGATAAGTGAGAATGTAGGTGACTCCATATTGGTTGGTGATAATTGAAAAAGTTATTTTCTGTTGGGCAATCGAATTTTTTAAGAATGATTCATTCCTAGTAGGCTAAATAAAACACCAATTCATAAAAGTTTCTTTCTTCACACCAGTTTTCCCAGTTTTCGGAATTTCCAAATCCGCTTCATGTATCACCTGATGATCCTTTCGGCTTAAATGGTCTTCATTTTGAAATTGTCGCCCATTCTTGTACACATTTCCTGCAGGTACAACCCAAAATAAAACTTTTCATTGAATATAACTTATGATACATTTGGATGATTAATTTCCTAAGACAATAATACAATTTTTTGCTTCCAATCTGCTTTGCTACGTTAATAGAGAGACCCACAGTTTGATGACGTCAAAACATAGTGCCAACGTTTAATAATCAAGATCAATAAATTCTCATTTTGAGAAAAAAAAATTATCTAAATTGGCTCCTCGGAAAGATTGCTGTGATTTGCGGTTCCATTGATATTGATGATATGATATTATCATAGTTTTAACTTTTCAATATTTATTCCTATGTCAAGTTTCTTTTTTGTATATTTCTACTAGGCTTGGTTGCAGTTTTCCTTTGGTTACGGCAATCAAGAGATCTTTGATATCCAGGATAGAAATAGCGCAACCAAGAACTTCAGATGTGATTATGGTGCTATCACATTTGCATCGACTTCTCGTTTGATCAATTCCAGATATTCTTTCTCCTTATTATTCAATCAAAAGCCTTCTTCAAATATATAAAACGCACATATATGAATTTCCTTTCCTCTCCTTACCAGCTTTTCTGCTACATATTTGTCTCAATACAAACATCGCGTTCTTCCTGGTACTTCCTACCCCAAATTCGTATTGAGATTCCTCCATAATTATTGCTCGTTTTTCCCTCAATATTTTCTCTAATATTTTGATGAAAGCTTTAGTTGGTGTGCTTGTCAATACAATTTTTCTATAATTTTACTAATATTAGCATTTCTGATGAAATTTCGTCTTTCCTAGTTCTTGTGTTTCATTTGTTATGGTGTTTTTATTTTATCTTATTTCAATGGCCGTTTTCTTTTTCGTATAGTATGTTTTCCTGTGTTTTGGTTTGGTTCTGTCAGTTGTTCAAAGTATTGTTTCTATTCCTCCATATTCATTCCCTTGTGTGAGGATGTTGCTCTCCTTGTCATTTATGTTCCTTTGTCTAGGGTGTATTTCTCGCTTTAGTTGTTTCAATTTCCAATACAATACTTTTTGATTTTTCAAACAGTTTTCCTTCATTTTGGTCCGAATTTCTCCCACGATTGCTTGCTTCTTTACTGCTTTTGATGTTCTACACATACATCTTTTTAATGCCTTGAAGTTTTAATTAGAAACTCTTAAAATAAGCAATAACTGACCCAAAACTCGCAGTGATTGGGTGCCACCAAACTAGCAATGGGTAGGTTATAGAAGATACTACAATCAGAACATGTAGAGCCAATTTGCTTCATATATCGCCTGATAATTTTTTCGTCTTAAATGGTCTTCATTTTGAACTTTTCAACCATTTTCGTACACATTTCCTGCAGGTAGTTCAAAAGTTTGAAGTTTTAACGCCTGTCTTTAAAATTTAGTACCCTTTCAGGTCAAGTTACTCTTCTTGAGTCTGCTTCTACAGCTACAATTACAACACTTCTTTTATCAGCAAAAATTCCATCACCATGTTACCAACGACAGCCTTCACAACGATACGTTGAAACTGATTTGTGACGATAGTAAAACGCTATTTTGTTGATTAAATTGAATTAATTTATTTAAAACCTATAGTTTGTTTACAATATTGTGTTCCAAGAAAAGTTCCTTTTTAAATGTATTTAGGGAATCTGGAATTTCTTGCTTCTCGTTGATACCGAAGCATATTTCTGCATTATCCTTAAGAACAGCGGGAGAAGAAGTTATATACATCAAAAACACCAAAATGTAATGTTTCAGTATGTAAGTACGTGTTAGAACATGCACAGATAGCTCATTTACTGCAATTGAATTGTGAATTACTAATACCGGTTTAAATTCAGTTATTATCAGCAGGAAATTGCAACCTTCTACGAAACAAATGATTACTTCCTCTTTAGTGCAAGAATTCATACTCGAGTAAACGGTCCTCAGAAGTGCTAACATAAATCATTTCCATATCTTATAGGTGTGTATACTTTGACACAACCGCTAACATTGTCAGAGTAGTATAATACCTCGCTGCCCATCACCTTGTTTTTAGCTGGCGCCTGTTCCTTTGTGTACGAAAGAAACTGGAATTTCCAAGTAAACGCACTTACCAAATATTACCTTTACAGCTCTATTGCCTAGTAGTAAATCTTAATCCAACGTGTCTAAATCTGTTTGTGTCGTCTAATTACACCATATCGGTAGAAGTAGGAAGAAGGAGGAGCTAACTTGATATTTTAAGGAATTCCCAATCACACACAACAATGCCGCACTTTCGCTACGGTAGACGTGCTAAATGACTACCGCACACTCATCCCTCCGAGAGATCGCAAATCTGAAAATTCAAAGAATAATTTCCTCTATTCTACAAAATACGCTCTTCGTCTCATATAGTAGCGGTATTTCGCAAAAGGAACAATCAGAATTCGAGAAATTGTTTCGAAACTTAAGGAGAGGATGTCGTGTTGGGGGTGAAACATTTACTTTCGTCCTATTGTTACGCAGTTGATTTCGTTGCATGGCATTTCCTGACATCTCAATTCATCTCTGCGCCTATTCATTGAGTGGCTGGTTTCGGTGGCGCTAGCCATTCATCCCACGAGGACCTACCACGTACAACACAATCTCCGACGTTTACCTTTTCTCACTCACCCTTCGCTCCTAGAGAGTTCAGGTAGATAGCAGTGGCGTGCGCTGGTCTAGTAAAATAACCAATGGAACTATTTAATTTAATATGTTTTTAACGACCAACTCTACCTAGAGGATGCCAAGTAACTTTCCATGCAAATGCTAACATGTAAATAAATTGTGTTTTATTACGTCGTATATTCAATACAATCCACTACAATCTTATTAGAATTATTGCAATGAAACAACGGAAAAGTGCACTGGTCCGCAATATGCTTGTTTGGCTTCTCTAAAGCTTTACCGAGAGTGTGCTCGGTTTCTCCCAAAATTGATTAAATTACGACAATATGCATTAAACTAAATTATCGCAAAATATATTTCCAGCATAATTTCGGACAGTACAAGTTGCCTCCTGGTTCATATTGCATACACACCACTGGTAGACAATATGTCCTCTAACGCGCCACCACCAGAGTTTCAGATCTCTCAAGAGAGTGAATATTATCTGGGTTCGGGTCGTCGCTACATAAATCTACTTGTCACGCGGTGGAGTCGTACACCTAATCCCCGCTGTAAAAAGAAAAGAAAGCAAACAGGTACAATGCACCAAATCCATGCCTTTGAGTAAATATTTGCCGATATAGTCGGAACATCGATTTTGAACGGTGATTTACCACCCCACTAACTAAATGCTGAATCACCGACGCTAACAGTTTATAACAAGAAGGGCGCACTGCCCCCTTCGGGGTTATGGGAGGTCCGAACATCGGCATCTTACCAAAACAATTACTTATGCCCCTGAAATTTATGAAGTGTCGCTGAATGCAGTGGTAGTACGAGGTCACCTTTGAACAAACACCTACAATTGACACCTATTGTATTGGATCGTCGCTTTAAGTATACAGCCAAATTACAGTCTCCAAAATAGTTGTATATGAATTCTGTTATTTACCGTAACTTGGCTCCGACACCAATTATTATCTCATATATTTTATTACATTACTACAGAACTAAAACGACCCTGCGCTAGAGCTTTTGAACTCTTTCAATTAACTGTTACCTATCAAAATAATGTTACCAAGTTTAAAATTTATTTGAAAGAATTTTTGAATCCCATTAGCAATGTTAAAATTTGTATGTGGCAAACATGAGCAGCTTATGTGTGTTTGATCAGTAGCACCTCCAATATTGTGTCAAAAAGATTTCCAATAACAAGATGCGCTACCACAAATCTAGCCCACGTCAGCTAATATAGGAATCTATTATCTTTCCTTGCCCTGCGAAAGATCTTCTAAAACGCATACTAGCATCAAATAGCCAAACCGCATTGCACTGAGATTCACCAGAAAGACTCATTTATTTGCATTTACGCATTTTTTGTGGGCTAGTTCCTTATACCAGGCTTATAATAACTTATGGAGCATTGCCTTCGTCAAGTTCTGCTGGAACACCAGCCATAAAAATTTGCATTTCATAAAGGCACATCTTGAAAATTATTGTGGACGTATCCTCATAAGCAACTACCAACACAGACAGGACTTAAATAGCCTTCTTTCAAAAAATTTGCAATTTATCTTCTGTAGAGGGTGCTGTCACTAAATCAGCTGGTGACACAATCAGTCAGCGTTAAGCTGTAGACATTAACAGCAACAATTAGTGTCCGTAAAGGCCTGGCTATCCATATCAGTTTGGTGTTGATAATTCAACCAAAAATTAGCTAAAAAAACTCTATAACACCGCAGCAAAATCTTTCTTTATTACATGAATGCTAAAATCCATCGGAAAAATTGGCAACAAACCACGCACTAAGGCGAATGTAAAGTGCTAAAAATGATGTCTGTCATGGGGGTTGAGGTTTGAGTTTTTGAGAGGTACTATATTTGTCAAAAAGTTTATTTCAATTTCTTATTAAAACAGTAATAGTGTGTCCTGTGCTAGTAACCAAAAAATCATGCGTTAATCGAATAAAATTTTGTCAATACCTACAGTCCAAAGATGATGCAGTAAATTTAACTATGGTCTCTGAAAAATATTTTTTTCTAATGAAAGTAAAACTGCACAGCGTATTGCTTATTGGTTACTCTGTACATCTAAGAGGACATGTCTTCAGTTGCCAATACCTCCTAAAGGCCTACTGCAATCTACCGCCCCAATTTTTACACCTAGACGATTCCATTTAAAGTTCTGCCATACCTTGTTGTCCTCAAAAAATGTACCAAGTAAATATAATCCCCGCTAATTTAGGCATCATATGATGATTTATCATATTCAAGTAATATGATTTTCCTTAAATCCTCTTTTTTGTTGTGCTTGGCTTCTTTCTTTGCTTTTTTGATTGAACTAAGCAATAAAGATATTTGTTCACAATTGCATACATAGATATATTGCCCCACTAAGCAGATTACTACTACACGTCTTCTATATTTTGTCTGAGTAATATTATAGTTGCTTTTTTTTTAGTATGGTCTAGTTGAATGCTATTTGCAGTGCAGTAATAGGTTTACTAACCCAATGGTTCTTTTAATTCCATGCGTTAATCCTTCTAAATGCAACATACTATTGCTGACATTTTTTTCGAATTCGTCGCTTTGAATGCCAAGCCACGAGCCTCCACTAAAGCTTTTGATTGCCTCTTCGTTGCTGGTGTACTGCTATAATTTCCTGTCTCATCTAGTGAATTCATTCGGGACGAGAAATAGCTGGATCTTGTTTAAAACGTTTTAAAATAGCAAGAAAGCAATAAAGTTGCTGTCTTTTATTGTCGATCTCTATAAAAAAAACAACATCGCTTTTTCTTTATTTTGGATCATTTTCGTTTGGTTATTCGAGTAAAGTTGTGTATTGAGTTGTCAATTAATCAGTTGGAAAATGAAAATGAATAGAATTCGAAGCCGACCGAATTCTCGTCAATTAAGTGAGTTTGAAAGGGGTCGTATCATCGGACTGCATTTCGTGGAATTGGTAGACAGATGCAATGAAATATTGCTACAGTCATTCGTTGCTGGCGACATTGCTTTCAAGGCGGCAGAGAACATCGTAGGAGAGGCTCTCAACGACTTAGATCAACCACAAACCGTAAATATCGGAGACTAAGACTGAAGGCCTTAAGAGATCGTCATAGCACCACAAGATTGGTGAGAATAATTTTTTTGGCAGAAGTTGACAATAGAACGACAATGCGTTCCCTATATCACCGCATTCGCTCGCTTGGGTTGATTTCCTATCGACCAAGATTAATACTGCCTCTTAACTAATCAGCATCGTGCCTCTAGATTACAATGGTGCGATGAAAGAATAGATTGGATAGGAGAGTTGAGCCATATTGTCCAGTTGATTTACCATACATTCAAGAGGTAAATAATGCAATCTTCCAGCAAGATAATGCCCCCTCCCCCTCCCCCACTCCTCATGTTGCAATACATACGTTACGATTCCTGCAACAAGCAACATCGCTATTCTTCAATGGCCTACATGATCCCCAGACCCATCGCCCATAAAACATGTTGGTGATATGATAGGCCGAAGGATTGGTGCGCTTCCTAATCCGCCAATGAACTTACAGCAGCTGCATGATGCCCTACAAATTGCCAGGAACGAAATTCCACAGGAGTAGTCCATAGATGACCTTCTTAAAAGCATGCCCAGAGAATAGCAGAATGTATTCGTTTACATGGAGCCACATCCCATTACTGAATTTTCTTAATAAAAGATAGGAATTTTGCGACGAAGTTTTAATCATTTGTTACTTGTGTAGGAGAATGTTAGTATATATACTTCAAAAATTTATGTTGGGAAAACGTGGCAGCAATTTTACCGATGTGTTCTTACGATAATGTTAGAACTTTGGATAATTCTATCTTTTTATCAATACAAAGGAATGACAGCAATATTTAAAATTAAGTTTCATCAGTAAAAAGGAAAGAATTATGAGCAAATTTAGGTAAAAAAATTATGAAGTAGATAGGTGTGGATTATACAATGCAAGTTACTCGCAACAATGTAATTAATAAGTTTCAATTTTATACACAAAACCTTAACAATTTGTAAAAGTCTGTCGCTTTTTGTTTTTCTTTTTATATAATCATAATTTTATGAAATAATTACAGTAAAAGTAATTTCTATATATCCGAAAGCGTATGCTCGCCTTATAGTTGCAATAACCTTTCAACGTTCATTTATAGAGAACCCTTTTTTCACCAATGTTGGTACTTTTCCACTGGCTACTACAGATATCTTGCCGCATTGTTTTCGTTGAATACAGGAAATTAGTTTCTAAGTGTTGTTCTTGTCAATACTATTTGTTTTGCGATTATTTTCATGGTAAGTAACAGGAGTAAAGCTAAGTTTGTACCGCTTCAATCATTAATAAAAAAATCAATGAATTTCAGCAAATAAAAGCACCACTAGTTACCTTAATATCTTCACTTTTAAGAAAAAAAATACATTATTACATTTCACTACCTAATTACTTTTACTTTCAGCATCGTAATTTTAAATGTATATTAGTTAGATAACTGTTTCTTCGTGGGTTGCTAATGAATCTGTGGAAAATTTTTCCATTTTATCTGTTGCTCCAATAATCGGGCAAAAATATGTATTAATATCACATTAAAATTGATTTTTAGATAATCCTAGATTTAATAAACCCCGTTAGATTTTATGTCACAATTTATGTTTCTGTAAATGACACAATTAAAAAGCCTAACCTTTTTCTACGTTTTCGGTTTTTAATTTGCAGTGTTTCTCCTCAAACACATAAATCAAAGACATTATACTTTTATAGAAATGATATTATGAAGGAAATGGAAAGATTTTAGTGATAACGAGATATGAACTGCTAAATATATAAGTACAACTTTTCTTATTTATTACACAAAACGAAGAAAAGTTTCTACATGTCTACGCCTGTTTTGTTGTTGAGGTATCATTTATGTGCAGTCATCCTGCAACTAGAAAAAGAATATAATTATTTTATTAACTCTATTTTTTCTTCCACATCTTTTTATTTTATTTTATACTCCTATTAAGTAAGTCCATATGTCGTTAGGTGTTAGTTAGGTCTTTCTATCCTGTGCTAATGTGTTTGCTTCTTTCCACTGCATGCCTCGCTTTTCCGCTTCTTGCAGTACTTGATCCTCCCATTGCAGTTGTCGGTGTCCTACTTTGTGCTTTCCTGGCACTCTGGTTGCATAATTTTCTTCTGGTTTTCTTCCATTGTTTATCTTATGTATGTGGCCCAACCAACTTAAATGGATTATGCCAATGATTGATGATGATTATAATCCCGTGTCTTATTCTTTCCCAGAAATGTGATCCTAAGAGAGTAGAGCCTCTTTTTCCAGCTACCTCTATCGTTGTACCCAAGCAATTGAGGAGTGTCTATTCTAATACTTGTCCATGCATTACGATCTTGGATTGTGTTTGTTTCGTTGATATTATAATGGTCTTTATTATTTCAATATATATTTCTATGTCAAGTTGTTTGTCTATGTTGGTTGCAGTTTTTCTGTGGTTTTGGCAATCAAAACATCTTTGATATTCAGGATGGATATAACCTAACTGACAACTTCAGATGTGATTATGGTGCTATCACATTTGCTTCAACTTGTCGTTTGATCAAAGACAGCTCTCATTCCTCGTTGGCTAAATAAAACACCAATTTCTGAGTTTTCGGAACTTCCTAATCCGCTTCATATATCGACTGATAATTCTTTCGTCTTAAATGGTCTTCATTATGAAATTTTCGCCCATTTTCGTACAGATTTCCTGCAGGTACAAGCCAAAATAAAACTTTTCATTGAGTATAACTTATGATACATTTGGGTGATTAATTTGCTAAGACAATAATGACTTTTTTCTGCTTCCAATCACTGTTTTGCTACGTTTATATAGAGACCCAAAACTTGATGACATAAACACAGTGCCAATGTTTAATAATGAAGGTCAATAAAATCACATTTTGAGAAAAAAAATTGTATAAACTGTCTCCTCCGAAAGATTGCTGTGATTTGCGGTTCCATTGCGTTGATATTATCATGGTTTTATTTTTTCAATATTTGTTTCTATGTCAAGTCTCTTTTTTTCTATATTTCTACTAGGCTTGGTTGCAGTTTTTCTTTGGTTTCGGCGATGAAGATATCTTTGATATCCAGGATGGAAATAGCCCAACCAAGAACTTCAGATGTGATTATGGTGCTATCACATTTGCGTCGACTTCTTGTTTCATGCAGTTTCAGATATTATTTCTCGTTATTACTCAATCAAAAGCCTTCTTCAAATACATAAAACGTACAAATATGAATTTTCTTTCCTCTCCTTACTAGCTTTTCTGCTACATATTTGTCTCAATACAAACATCGCCTTCTTCCTGATACTTCCTATCCCAAATCTGTATAGAGATTCCTCCATGATTATTGCTCTCAACGTCTTTTCTCTAGTATTTTGGTGTTGTGCTTCTTAATACAATTCCTCTATAGTTTTACTTATATTAGCATTTCTGATGAAATTTCGTCTTTCCTAGTTCTGGTTTTTCTATGCCCTACATCATTTTTTCGGGTTTTATTTTATCTTATTTCAATGGTCGTTTTCTTTTTCGTATAGTATTTCTTCCTGTGTTTTGGTTTGGTTCTGTCAGTTGTTCAAAGTATTGTTTCCATTCCTCCATATTCATTCCCTTGTGTTAGGATGTTCCTCTCCTTGTCTTTTATGTTTCATAGTCTAGGGCGTATTCCTCGCTTTAGTTGTTTCGATGTCCAATACAATACTTTTTGATTTTTCAAACATTCATTTTCCTTCATTTTTGTCCGAATTTCTCCCACGCTTCTTGAGTCTGCTTCCACAGCTGCTCACATCACATCTTCTATCAGCGAAAATGCCATCATCATGTTACCAACGAGTAGCAGTAATCACTATTGAACCACATTCGGTCAATAAGGAAGAGACGAAAAATAATACTAACATTAAGAGAATTTCTAAATAATTATATTCTTCAAGTTTATGAAAGAATTTTGGAACTATTTGTCTCCATTTCTGAAGTTATTCAATATTATTTCCATTATTCAATACACATTCAATATTTTCCTATATAATGTAAAGGTTATTAAATAGTTTTATCATATAGCTTTATATGGAAACATTATGTAACCAACAACAATATAAGAAACACTGCAATACTTACTGCAGAAGACATAATACTAAAACCTCTCAATAGGAATGCGAATAATACAAGAGGCATAGTTGTAGAGCATCACTACAAATTAGTTGAGGCTATAAATTATTTCTGGTAAAGAATCCAAAGCAATGGTTTGATATCATTGATGATCAATGAACACACTGCAGATATTACTACTGCTATATCTGAAACCAACGACGCACAGAATGCGTCGCGAAATGAAGAACGATCCCGCAAGAATCATCCGCATTGACACCTATACGTTAGGAGTCACCTGCGACTAACACTCTTCGGGGTCATGCTCAATATGCAAGCACCGAACCGGCCGCAATTTATTATGATAAAGCGGCTTCATTCGTGGTCACGTACGAGGCGTCTAAACTGAGAGCGATATGTGCTTTGAATGTGGAAAAAACAACGGAAACGAATTGTGTACCGAAGTAATTACACTTTTAGTACGGGTACAAATGTATATATGATATATTGTTCAATGACGAAAGCAACAACTGACTGCGACTGTAAAGACATTCTGCCGAGTTCGTTCTTTTGTCGAATGAATGCAACAGGTTAGGCATTACATGTAACACATTGTGTTTTGGAGACGCTTTTCTTAAGCATCCACTGCTGCGTTCCTTTTAGTATTAACGAGCGTAGTTGCAACACCTATGGACGTACTGCTGAATATTTATATGAGGAATATTAAAGGAGAAAAATCCACGACCCAACTAACAATAAGAAGCAACTTCCAAACATTTCTGATTCATAGATCGTTTAAACATTTTGTATCATCATACTATTTTGATCGAAAGAGGAAAATCAAACCTCGAAAAACATGAATTAAATGCGGAAAATGCGATCCTTGACGACTTTACTGAAGAAGATAGAAACGAATCAATAGAACTGCTGAGTTCTAATGAAAACTTGTATTTTATACAGATGGTATTTCCCAATTGAATTATAATGCAGCTAAAATAGTAATTTCTACTTCACTTTTGGAAATTTTGTGTAAATACTATTGCTAAATGCCCTATGTACTTACTACAGAAACTCTTACTAAACTTATCTGCTTTTATCTGATGACAGTATTTCAATCTTTTGACATAATAATCTTGTAACAAGTACCTGCCAGAAATCCAGAAGTTTTGGGCAATACAACAAAGTTGCCAGTACTGTGTGCTCAAAGATTCAGAAGCTGGACCAGCACATTTTTGATGATATCATGATCAAGTAACTGATTAGTTCTTTGCTTGTCTGTTGATCAACATTAGGAGAATTAAGTTCTTCTTCGTTTTAGTTTATTCTTTCTTTTCTCATAGATGAATTTCTCTAGGATAGTCTTCCAAAGTGAGGAAACGGATCAAAGATCAGTGCTACCTTCCTTTTCTTTCATTTTCTGGCAGTAAAAGGATATTTTTTACAACCCTTTACTTTTTTCGGTCTTAACCATTTCTAGCACCACTTCTTCAAAACCTGCAGTAAAACTCCTGTGATTCTACCTCTTAAGCGAGGAACTAGTGCTTTGGATAATGTGGGTATAGAGGCAGCAACTAAAGTCAATGGTGATGTGTCTATAAAGCTAGACTCTTTTTCTACCTCTTGTAGCACTGTAGCTACATATTAATGCAAAAGATTAGGATTTGGACAATTACCTTGGATTTCTACAGATCAATTATTTAAAATACTGAGATTAGGATTACTTGTATCTTGGCCTTTTGTGCTTTCTAAACATTCAAATATATTTAAATTTGTTATTAATTGGGCCCATTTTTGAGGAATGTTGGAAATAGGGCCTGTGTATGGTTTTATTCCAAAGAATGATCTTTGCTATTTATACAGTCCAACCGATTGAGGGATAGAGTTGTTTCTATTCAAATACACAAAGTAATGGAAGCATTTGTACCCCTGCAGAATAGTCTAATAACCCTTTTGTGCTTACTTTTCGAATGTATACAGACTTCTTGCGAGAGGCAGTGATAAAAAGGCCTCCTTGTATTTGAAGATTCAGTCCAGATTTCTACTCAGAAAAATTGGATGTAAAACAAGCGCTGTCCATTGTCGTTATCAAACAACTACAAAGTAACAGAAATCCCTTTTTTGCATGATTAGCCAAGATGGATTCAAACGAAAAATATATTTTGATAAAAGACCAAATAACTGCCAGAACAAATTGAGCCCCACCATTAACCATTATAAGTAATTTGCCCAAACCGTTTTCTAGAATATAAAATTGATGAAGTGATGTGATTAGAATATTAATGAGCTGTAATTTTAACAATACTAAACTAACACATCTTTCCATGCACCAAATTCTCATTACTTCCAATAATATTGCAGGTAAATCTTATGTTCCATAAGAAAACTACACTATATTTCTAACTTTTACTGTCCATCATCTGATACAACTTCAGACTAGAGGTTGTCTTAATTATCCTGCAACTCAAACAACAAATGGGACCTACGTTCTAGCGAATACCACCAAGGAATTCACAATGATATAATCTTTCAAAGTCAAAACGATTTAAGCCATTTGCTTTATAATTATTATTTTTATTTGAAAGTACCGCTTGCTTCAAAGTTTGCGTGCGAGTATAGTTCTTGTGACCAGTTCGCAACCGGTTTACATTCGCAGCCAATTAGTTACAACAAGTTTGCCATTCACAAGGACTGAAAGAAACCCATAAAAAGCCCAATAAAATGAAACTACTTCAATATAATATTAAGGTAGCGCCTAGCACGATGTTCTTGTGGATATAACCAATATAAACAAATCTTAAAGGCTAGGAAGTGTGAATAAGTGCATTTCATAACATTCTAAACTATTCTTCATTGATGGGTTTCCTCGTTATTGACGAAGTTGTCTAATACCTGATCGTAAAGTAATCAGATAACCAAATTAGTTTTTATTTTGCCTGTCAGTTAAAAGTGTTTGAGGTAATACCAATTTCTGTCTTTATCACCGCCCACGAGATCTTTCCGTTTGTAGAGAACCTGTTTGTACTATAACAAGAAATAATCTCCCTTTTCATGGCATAATTTTTACCTCAGTAGGTTTCGTTTATCATTCAATCTTAAAAGTCATAAATCACCAATGGAAATCGTCTATAATGTACCCAAGATAAACTCCATAAAGATGCCGACGAAATATTACATTTCGCATTCTATTGAGGGATTCTCAATGCTATAAAGTCAATTAGGCCCTGAATACCAATGAAGGTACATGTAGGTGACTGTGGATAACTGTAAATCATGTCTATACAAAATTTACGTCATTTTGTTTACAGCTGCCTATGTCAGTGCGGTACTTAAGTTCGTACCTATGTAGGTACCTTTAAAATCCGAAGACCTTGTAAATGTTGTTTAAATCCTTCTTCAAAAGGATATGAAATCTTACGGCAGCGGTGGATTAAATATTATTTGCAGATGATAAATATGCTTGTTTACCAGATGATGGTGCCTAGAGCTTTCCTTATACATAATCGCTCTATTTGGTCATCAACGCACGGTTTGTAGGGACGCTATACTCTTAGTTCATAAACCGAAACTAAACTGATTGTTTTCGGGATATATGTACTTAAGATTAAGTAAGCAACTTGCCTTCATATGGTGTGAGAAGCACTTAATTAGCAGTGAATATAATCATTTCAATGCACCGTTAGGATGGTGCCAGCAAGTACAAAACTTGTCCTTGTATGGGGTTAAAACCCAGTGAAAAACAGCAGTTTCTCAGATGTAGATTCTATTTCTTCGTCCTTAGTACCTACTGGACAAACATCTTCTTCCGTATTTCTACCCATAGTCGTCTCCAGACAACATAATTTGTTGTTCTTCTAACGCTTCTGTCTCCTCGGTTTGCGTTTTCCCATTTAAAGAAATTTGCAAATTTTGACATTTATGACTTCTGCACTACCCGAAAGTAGCTTGGTGACTTGATTTATAACTTAAATATATAAGGCCAAACAGCAAGGTTGATTGCGGTAGAATTGCAGTTGAGAAAATTTCTTGACCTTGAACAAAAGTTACTATACCTAGAAACACCAGTTAGGTCTTTCTTTCATTCATCAGAAACCAACAGTGCATGATAAATGCATTGTACGACCAAAATGAACATCATTTGCTCATCAACTGTTCAGACTCACTCTGAAGACCTAAATTATATGAAAAAAATCGTTACATCATTAGATGACATAGTCGTGCTATACATATAACGTAAGAAGACAAATCTACTCCCCAGAAATTGTGAATCGCCTGAACATTTTTACATCGAAGTTGGACTGGTCAGAAGTTTTGTCAAAGCGGTAAAACCAAAACATGAACTTACCTTGTTCAGAAATATCCGTTGGGTTTTGAACATGTTAGATTATTCAACGCAGTGAATACCTTGCACGCCAAAATGACCATCGCCTGCTTATTAATATAATAAACCAAGTACAGCCTAAAGAATACTGTGCTACAAAGATGAAAGACAATTGTGAATCAGGTCTCTGTTATGGGGTGCAAATCTAGTTCACCTCCACGTGGTGCACCCTGGGTAACGCTAAAGAACTAGAACAACTAGCACCCAGGTCATCTCCAGACTGCTATTCTATGCATTGGCACAGCAGTCATGCAAGTCAACACGACATACAGACCACCTTGGAATCAATACCCAAAGATTTCACCTCAACAAAAGACACCTAAAGAGCAGACCTAACATGGATCTTAGTGTAGAATTGGAGTTTGTGCGTTAAAGAGACGGATTACAACGTTAACAGTTTGCTGTGTATTGCTAGGAATATCGTTAAGTATACTAACGGTATTTGATAATTTATTGATAGCACAGGTAAGGATCGCACGTCTTTGTATGATATCCATTGAAGAAGGTACAGAAATTAGAAAATACCACGAATGAAGCCAAAATCGACAAAGTTTACTTTTATTGCCTTTATACAAGTTGGCACAAAAGTAAGGTCATAATTTGAATTGGCTGCCATTTTTGCAGATGGCACCAAATGTCAATGTGCTTTGACAATTATAATGTAGATACATACATAGAGAATGTTGTCAATGAACCATGGAGCAATACACACCTCATGAATGTGGAATTATTGTTACTCCTTATTTGACAAATTTTTAGTCTGTTGTTCTGAAGCAGTGGGAATTTTGTCGTCTTTTACCTCATCGTTGTATTCTAAGTACTCGAATAATTACGAGTTTGGCTGAGCGTCTCGTAAAAACTGGGTCAACTACAGATGTCGCAAGAAGTGGTCATCGCTGCTGTTGTCACACAATGCACTCAATTAGGCTTCATCAGATATTCGTTGTAACAAATTTTGATGAAAAATTTGCAAATTTTCTCCTACAAAGTGCAAACTGTCGATAAATGACAGCCTACTGATCGTCGAACAAGGTTAACTTACTGCCATACTCTTTTGAACTTAGTGCAAGACAAGGACGATATCGTATCAAAACCATAATAAGCGGCGAAGCCCATTTCCACTTAAGTGGTTATGTTGCCGAACAAAATTTGCGTTTCTGGGACACAAGGGATCCACTTAAAAAGCCAGAGAAGCCATTGCATCCCCTCAAAGTTACTGCTTGGTACGGCATTTGTAGTGAAAACGTGAATGGCCTTTAATTTTTGAAGACGCCAATGATACTACTGCAACCGTAAAAGGTGAGCGTTACAGGTTGATGCTAAACGAATTCTTTTTGCCGCAAGTTGATGCACTGGCTCTCGGTCGTTATTGGTTTCAATAGGACGGAGCAACGGCTCACACAGTTCGGGCAATTATGGAGATTTTGGGACTCCAATTTCCACGTAGAGTGAATTCCCGTTTTGGAGATTTGAGCTGCCCATCCAGATCGCCACATCTAACAGCACCAGATTTCTTGCTTTGGCGCTTTCACGACAACAAACCACGAACCTGCTAACATTGAAAGCTAAACATTGACGAAGAAATCACAAAATTTGGGTGTTTTGCGAGCAACAATTCAAAATGCCGTAATGGGAGATATATTTTTTTCCAATTAATGTCAACAATTTCACACTTTATAATGAACTTTTTATGAGAACAGAACCCCTTTTTTAATTTCTAACAAAATTCCGGCCAATTCAAATTATGCCGTTACTTTTGCGCCTGAAATAAAACTGCAACATATTGATACGAATATGCTCATAGAATGCTGCACACGTCTTAAGATGGCGTGGCATAGGATGGTGTGATAAAATCATGGGTGGAAGATATGGATTTGTACTAGCAGCTACATTTCTCCTGGCTGGCGCTAAGTGCACTACAGCAGTATACTGCGTTTCTGTATCCAATACTCTTCCTCCATTATATATTATAAGTACCTATAGTAAGAAAATAAATTCTGTAGGATATGTCATGTATACACCGACATGAATTTCGTAGATCTCTTATTTGATCGATGACTTATTCACTAAGGAAAACATACAGCTAGGCTGACTTATTTAAATTATCTCATAAATTACATAATTCAAGAACTACATACATATATCCAAATATACTCGAGTATTAAATAATATACGAGCGAACATATTATTACGCAAGCGAAAAGTATAGCGCCAACGTTTCGTTAAATTTTTATTATCCTAAATTCCAGTGCTCTCAAAGGACACGTTTGGAAAGCAGCAGAAGAAGAAAAGAAAGAAAAAAGGAGGGAAACAAAGAATTTAACTACGGCTAGTGATGTCCACGTTTGATAACACAATCTCAAACAAGTCTCGGACATAAGAGCACAGAATTGCATTCTGTTTTTCTTGTCTTCGGGAGCCTTTAGACCCATACCGACAGGTAGAACTCGTGTTGATTTTTTTGTGAAGTAGTTTCTGATGTTAACATGCAATAAAAAAAATTGCTGTGGTTTTTAGTCAGTGTTCGGCTTGTAGATTATTCGCATTTTATATTCCTTTTCCTATATTATTTTATACAGAATTTTCGGTACCCGAAATAAAATAGAATCAATTATCGTTTTAAATTTATTATTGTTTTTTATTTATTGTTTTAAAGTTTGGGTTATAGGAAAACGAATTTTAACACAACTATTGACTTGTGCCTAAAAATATTTATTTTTACGTGAGACATTTCAAATAAAGTAATTTACAGCTTCTATTCGAACAAATTGCTGTAATTTTCCAAAATATTTCACAGACAATACAACCATAATTATGTTTGCACATTATAGTATACAACAACCTTTATAACACCTACATAAAATTCCTTTGAATCCTGTGAAGTCCTAAAACTGGGGCGGTACCGAGGGTAGTTCGTTTTACAGAAAATGTCCGCCCACCCGTGGCTTTATTGAGGGTAAATTTACCGGCAGTACGGCCCAAATACTCCAGCCAGCCCACCCAATTAGGTAATGTCACAGGGTATAGATGTTCTAAAAAAGATAAAAGACATCGTCTGCAGTCTGCTATGCGGAGTGCATCGTTGGGGTTACGTATCGTGCGAAACATTTCCGGTTTGTTTTAATGCAGCGTTGCTAGTATGGCTACGGTATAAAAAAAAATGATTGTTGAGATATCCTTGATCCAGATTTTTTGCCCAACCTATAAAGTTTGTATTCTCAAGCAGAAGGCATTTCCTTTTTGGCGCGTATGAAATGATGTAAGCGTAATTAAAATTTAATCTCGTATTTAAGATGTTCACGACGTTATTATACACGTAATCAAAGTAGAAAGTATACTAGTTGAGTTGCATTTATTCTCTATAAGCTGCTAAGGACACATTGCAAAATTTGTGCCGAATGCAAAAAGAATGCATTTAAATTTTACCAAAAAAAAGTCATCATAAGTGAACTCTAGTATCTGTGTCACCATAAGAAATGTCTATGAGTTCTGCAAGGAAGAGGTGCAGTCAATGCGTTGTGAACGAGATTTTATATCAGAAAAACCAAAGTTAGCAGCCTATCACTGAAATTGTAGACGCCAATATGTTGCATTAGGTTCAAAAACTGAACAAAACTGACTTAGAATTTGCTACTATTCCATAAATATGTATACCATGATTTTTGTAATAGCGAATTTTCTATTGAAGGTAATACATATTTGAAATTAATGCTAACCCATGCATCTAAAATGATATAACTAAATTGGAAAACGTTATCACGTCTCCATGGGCACTGTTATGTCGCACTCATACATACACATATCCAAGACCTGAAGTGCAAGGCTATTCTGGAATGCCACCATAATCACTAGATTCTGTTCAGTGCTGTTACTTCATCACACCTCTTCTTCCAGTTCTACTTCTTTGCTGCCGCTTGTGCTTAACTTCTGCAATTTGTTCTACAATTCTGATTTATATCATCTTCCACTTATTATTTCCCGCTTGGACCATCGGTTATCATTCTGAATTGGATATTCTTCTGCCAATGATAGGAAAACCGGAAGTAGTTGAATGATACTGTTACTTGCTTGATGTTGGGGTTGATGATTGTTAAGTCTATACCAGCTGTAGTATGAACGGGTCTCTAGGTCGTCTGGTACCAGCTAAGGTTAGCACAGCCTACCTCTAGAGACATTCTTTCTAACCCTAAACCTGTAAATCTGTAGGTTATTTATGAATTTCAGAGAAATCATAGTACTTGGGCTAGACATTCGCATAACTATCCTTTTTACGTAAACTTGCTGCTGTGGACCACATTAGGGAACAGTACAAAGGAGCCACTCCACGCAGAAGTATCGAACAAAACACTATTTCTTGAAGTGGGCTGCCAGTATCGAGAAGTGGCGCTAACTGCATGTTGCCTGTTTGGGGAACTTTTCTTCATGATTATTATTGAACTCGCCAAGATTAATACTGCTTGCTCCATGGGACATTTTTTACCTTCAGCAGAAAAGTTTCTATTGAAGGAGCTTGCCTCATCTACCTCTTATTTCTTGAAAAAAATCTCAAAGAAGACTTGGAAGTGGATTCCTGAAGCCGTTTGGTTTAACCGAGGTTCTCGCCATTAGTGTTATAATAGAAACTTTAAGAGCGAGAGAGTCTATATTTCCTTCTATATTAGTAAGTATTAAAACAATAGAACTAGCTTAGCCTCATACACCGAAACGGTGCATGGGTTTAAGTAAATTCCAGAACCTAAGCAGGATTCGCATCGAACACAATTACCACTGGATTATGTATGAAGACAACTCAGTTCAACACCAGAACTTCAAAGCAATTTAAATATGTTTGTTGATTCTAATATCCTAAATATCAGGGACAACATCACTCTCACTATGCCTAGAACGTGATAGTTTACTCGGAAGAAATTGTTTTCTTAGAACAACAACAAAAATTTCCTTTTTTGTGATGCTCACAATCAGAAACTTCACAAAGCAGATTTAGATTGGCAACATTTCTCTAATTTAATTAAAAGTTTCCATATATTCGACGTAAGTGTCAAATCTTCAGAGAATCACTACAATTTTTCGGTGCTTCATCTTACTGAAAATATGCCAGATTTAGTTCATCATTGCGTCCTTAAGATAATGCTTCTAGTATTGGTTATTGTAACATTGAGCATTTATTGTCTAGTATTGTCGAGTAAAAGTTGGTTCAATATGTTCCCTTGACATTCCTACCAAAATACAAGCTTTAATGAAATGGGGCAGTGTATTTTCAATAGAAGTACCTATGTAGGTTGAGAATAGGCCATGAGCGATAGATCTGTAAATTCACAAATTCTCCAAAATCTTCTTGTAACGTTGTATATTTTTGATCAATGTTTAGAAGGTGCAAAGTGTAGCATAACAGAGAGGGTTTCCTCATAGCACGCAAGTGTAATTTTCGTTGCGAAGCTCTTTAAGCACTTCGGAGGGAAACACTTGCCAAAGGTTCTAGCGCTGTTCTCATGTTGGCCATGATTGGTGAATGGTCGTTCCATTGCCTTCTCTGGATAAAACTCAAGATGTTTCATTTTCTATGCTTCTACGCCCCAGTAAATCCAGAGCTGTGATGTTCCGCATATCTCATAGAACAGCATTATATAGGATGACAGAGGGCAATTACAACTAGAGGAAGAAACAAAGAGTTGTTATATATAAAAGCTAGCACAGTTTTCCTAAAATTCAAATAGATAAAAAGTAGGTGCTTGTAACTGGAAGTATTGACTCTTTATTTTAGTTTAAAGGCAACTTGAATCGAAAGAGAAACTATTAATTAAGTGAACTGAAGTTGACCATTGGTATCGTCTTACAAACAAGACAACTGCGACCAAGAATGTGTGTTCTCAATACTTTATCTGTCTGCGCATATATTGAATCGTGAGAAACTCTTTGATTCCTCACCAGAAAATCGCAAACAATAGCCTGCAATTACCACTTTTGCGATAACCATAACATAGATGTTGCTGTCATTACACTAATATCACGATTAAGTCAAAACAAATCAGCCATATATACTCGTTACCCAACATTATTATACCTACCTGAGTATAAAAGTAAAAAAAGAGAAAAACAAGAAGGAAAGACCAATACGGATGACGAAGATAAACAAGACAGAAACGGTAAGTTTAAGTTAGTCATTCGCAGTTTGTAATATTAAAACAAAGGCGTGTAAATTTTCCTTTCGGTCTCACATGAGAGATGGACGTTGTATATATGGAGATTTATTTGACGATAAACAACCGGAGCAGTGACGGACACACGAGTATGTGTTAAACGAGAACAAGAGACCCATCTAGTACTAAAAAGTCGCCGTCCGATTTCAAGAAATAAGTCCAGTATTCGTGGGAACGTGGTGGTTTTCGCCGAACGGACAACAACAGCACGCGGGCAATGACAGATCTTGCCTTGGTCGTCGTCCGCTCGGGGTACCTACGCTACGTATTCACACACATACATACATGTATGCGTTCTGTGCTGCCTAAGCTCTTTGTCACGTTGCTGTTGTGTTGATGGTAGATGAAGTGGAGTAGGCTGTGTGTGTATTGACTCTAATAAAGCACACCGGCCATGATAATGACATTAGTCGAACATGGTTATTCTTTTAGTACATATCGCTAATAATACAAAACGCTCCGTATAATTCGATAAATGCAAACTAATGCACAATAATGTATTGAGCAGCGATGCCAACATACCATTAACATATTTTAGGCTTGTCGTATATACTGAGCAACTAAGAAGCGATGGTTCTTCAGTAAAGTATAATTACCTCACATCGAAATATTTATTGAAAACTTTTATATGACAAGAAAAAGAACAACCAGAATTGTTGGTTTCTTAGAACGGCTAACTATTTTCAAATATACTGACATGTCAAATATGCCTTCTTCATTCATTCCAAAGATCTTATAGTTAAACTGGAAATGTTGACCAAACTACAATAACTACCCTTCCTGCTATATAATACTTCTTCCATTAGTGTTGGGCTGCATTGACCATGGGACGGCAGACCCGATTCACGAATAACCACGTGCTGTTGCTGTTGTTAATTTAATATCATAACCAATTTAATGTTTTTCTTTGCTGAATTTATTTTATACGATAATGTTTAAAAAGCGATTGACACAAACCGAATTGGAGGCTGAAGCAATAAAATATATGCTAGCAGAGAATACTGATGACTAGGACATTCAAACATCAAGTAGTGAAGACGAAGAAGATATTGTGGAAATGCAAGATGCAGCTTCAGACAGTGGCGAGAATTCTGTAGAGGAAACGACAAGAAGTTTCTCAATTGAAGCTCCAAAAGGAGCTATGGCTGATTTGGAGAGTTGCAACGAATCAGATAACGTGCCATTGTCTTCAATCGCTGACAATCTTAGGTACATATGTCATTATCTGGAAAAAATCCGCAATAAACGGCAAAAATGGTCACAGATGGTCTACTACAGAACCGCAACGCAAAAAAAGTTGGTGCTCAGAATATAATTCATTTTATTCCTGGCAATAAAGGATCTGCTTCACATAATTGCTTGTCATACAAACGAACGAATTGCTCTGAAATCAGTTTTCTATGCTGAAAAAACTCTGAGAATTTCCAAAACGTGTAAGGAGGAGGTAACGGCTCTTATTGGTCTTCCAATATTTTCTGGAGTAATGAAAAATCAATGAGTTGTCATCGATTATTGTTTCTTCTAGACTGTTTACGTTTTGGCGACAAACAAACAAGAATTGATCGACAAAAGATTAACCCGTTTGCTCCAATTCGAAACATGTGGGGGAAGCTTGTCGCTGTATGCAGAACCTCATATACTTCATCCACCTACACGACTTTGGATGAACAACTTTTGGTATTTAGAGGTAGATGCGGTTTTCGTAAGTGCATGGTGTGATGTGCCAACAAAATACATGATCGATGCCGAAGCGTATTTAGGAGTGGATACAGAATCCAACGGATTGCCCTAACGTACCTATTACATAAAAAAATTAACGAAGAGCATCCATGGTAGCAACAGAAATGTTACTATAAATAACTGGCTCACTTCAATAAGGGTGGCTGATGAAATTCTACAAACCCCATACAACTTGACACTTGTTGGAACCGTGCGGCGAAATAAAGCCGAGATTCAAGCAGAAATGCTGGAAATTCGGAAAAGGCAGCCAATAACATCTTGTTTTTGTTTTCATGAATGATCGAAACTTTGGTATCGTGGTTATCAATGACAAAGAAAAAGAACAATTTACTATCAACTATGCATACCGATAGAAGACTAAAGACAAAAAAAATAAAAAACTCTCCTACTTTGATCGCCCGATTCGTCATGCTATATCCAATATTTTAAATATTGATACGTTTTCTGAAAGGCCCGTCCAAACGGAGAAAAAGCGCACAATTTGCGCTTCTTGTCCTTTATGTCTTCGCAGGATGACCACGAACTACTACAATCGCTACAACCGAGCCATCTGTGGAGAACATCGAGCCTGTTGTGCGAATTAGGCAGTTTAATAATTCTTTTAATTATATTACACAAATTTCTTGATTTAAAAAGAGTTGTAGGTATTTGTTTCTACTGTTTAGTATCAAGAAAAATCGCTTGTATCGTTGCGGTTTTTAACAATAAATAAAAAAATCGTAAAACTTACGAGTGTTTAGTATTGATGCAACATATATTTAGTGGTCTAGAGCTAATATCCCGTGGCTAAATGTAGTATATTTTTGACTAGGAGCAGCACAAGTGGAGGCCTGTCTTTCTAAACGAGAATGAGATATACTGCATCTACTATTAGGGCACTAATTTGTCTACTATGTGTCTAAAATACTAAAAGAAAGTTGATTTTTGCTTTGTTTGACGTACTGCCAACTAACATCTCTCTGTAGTAGATAATAGAAAACTCTTACAAACCTGTTTCTTATACATATATGCTATGTGCCCGTACTGGACTACAAGGGCAAGAACAATAACAGTCCCCCAGTACCGGCACCCTAAGATATATTAAGAAGAAAATCGAAGATAAGTTACATGTTTAATACCTTCTGGTGTGGGTCGAGGAACTTCTGCGCTATAAACAAAAATAATAAACTACCGGTATGTTCAGAAATAGTAAACTTTATTATTACAATTTCTAGACTAGGAAAAATTAATCTCTGAAAAATTGGTGTCTAGTACCGGCCAACAAATATATCACAATTTATAACATACAATAATCGCAAAAATAGTGATTTTATAGCTCTGCTACATTTGCATAAGCTTGGTGGACTCAAACCTAGTAGTTTCCACATTGCATACAATCCCATTCATGAGAATCAAGGCACAAAGGACCAATTGTCTCTTCCTCAATCGTTTTGCAGGGAGGAATCAGGTTTTCGTTTTTATATTTCTTGGCATTCTTCCCAACATCTTTTCCTGGAAGAGGTCTTTCAGCTTCCCTTTCCTCTTTCACCATCTGTTCCTATGGAGAATGTGTTATTATTCCACTTCTTTTACGACGTTGTCGTGTGCTCTCTCTTCGAAGCATCAGGAACCGGTGACAGTTTTTTAATTACTGCTTTAAAATTGTCAGCGAATTGGTCAACGACAACTTTTGTCTGAAATATGGTACGATGAGAAGAGGCAATTTGTGGCTCGGCGTCTGTAGCGCTAGTTTAGGAAGAAGTTGAGGATGTCGGTTTTGATAGTTGCGAAGAAGAAAGCGATGATTCTGATATTGATTGACTTTGTGTAACGTTGGTCGTATCTGAACCAATGAAATCTACACCGTTGAAGATATTTCTCTTAAAGACAACCTATCTGTTAAGTCTTTAACGTATGCTGCCAATATTTTTTCGTTGAAAAGGTATTGTGAAAGCGACCTATAAGTGGCTGGTTCTTTACCATGTTTAATAGGACCACTTATGTCATTCAATGTAGTTTGTGGCACCTGGTAGTCTTTAGAGGGTACCTCTAAAGGGGATGACAAAATTATTGCTATTCCTGAGATCCATTCTTAACAAGAATCCAGAAATTGAGTGATCTACGGCCCATAATTATTTACCGCACATTCTGTTGTTCTATCAAAGTAGTAAAGATTGCAGTGGAGCATTTAATAGTTCAGACAATATCACTTGTTTGGCGTTTTTAAAATATAAAAAAATTAGTTTATTTAATTTTATCAAGCAGTAATCGACATGTTACTAATAACTTTCACAAATGTAATGCTAAAGATTACCAAATAGAATTCGAACTATCTGGAGCAAAGACTGATTGCAGATCACTGTTGCCGCAGATATTACATTTTCTTTGTTATTCCTAATCATTCAATACTGCTTTCTTAACAACTCATACTATATACCTTCTTTGCCTGATGATTGGTAATGAAACCCTACAACACTTGTTGTAAATGACCACAATGAAAAGTCCATCTGAGTGATGCTAGTTTATGAATGCTAATTTATAGGTAACAAGTAATTCCATAGAATACAGGAGAAACCAGATATTTATTAATCACCCACTAAATTATGTGCTACCCACTATAACCACAATTTAGATGAGTTACCTTTTTTATAAAGTTGTTTATTCAGAACTTTTAGACGACATGTCTTTAGGAATACTTCCTTCCAAGTACATATACGCTATGAGTACGATCGAATTCAATGTTATTCTAATAATTATGTAAGAACTCATTTAGACAAGTCCTAGGTGTTGAATTTACTTTTGTTGGTATAGCATATGTTTGCGGGTTTTACCGCTAAAGTTATCCCATCTCTCCATCCATTATTGTATCTGGTCTTGGGAAAAAACTTAATTTATCAAATCAGCAATTATGGTTAGAGTTTTTTTGAACTTTAAGTGTTCTTATCAACAACTACATACAGGAAATAAACATTTTGGCCGTATTTGGCCCAATCTGACGAAGTTTTCTAGTCCGCTTATAACTTGCTTGACGCAAATTTAGTAATTTGTTCAACTTGATTTTTTGGCTGAAAACTGTATATTTTGAGCATGCTATGCTAAGCATGTCACCTTTTTATCTTTGATACTTTTTACGACAAAAATAAATTTTAATTTTCTTACTTTTCTGCGAAGAGATTCATGTTCATGAGAGCGGACTAATATAGAAAAGTTTGGTTATTGCGTGCCCGTCTACGAGTGTTAAGCGTAACAAAATGCCTAGAGATCGAAGTCGTCAAAATTATTACCGTGTTAGTCACTTTGGGAGGGGTAGAATTGTTGCCTATCGAGATGTTGGTTTGTCCTATCGAGAAATTGGCCGTTGTGCTAATTGTACTCCAATGACGGTAATGCGTGTGTGTCGTGGCTGGACAGAAGAAAGTAGAGGAACACGAAGAAGACCAACTGGTCAACCGAGGCGCACCACAGAGCGTCAAGATAGGCGCTTCATACAACCAGCTCTATGAGACCGTTTTGCTACAACGGCCCAAAATCGCTGACCAATGGTTTGGAGAAGAAGGTAGACCTGTTACTATGCGTACTTTCTATCGCTGCATCCGAGCCTTTGGATTTTTTTCATACCGCCCACGATTGGTGCTTCCTTTGACTGCGAACCACAGTCGTCATCGCTTGAACTGATGCAGAGAACATCGGCATTAGGAAGCAGAATGGCATAATGTCGTCTTCAGCTACGATTTGCAATTCTAACTAGGTATCACGATGGCCGTAGAAGGGTACGAGACGGATGTAGAGAGCGACGCTAGGCATGTACACAGGACTGTTCGAGTAGTGGTTTAGGTTGCTTCTACATACAGTATGGTAGCCGATCATCACTTCTGTTTATTCGACGCAGTACCATCTAGCTTATCTAGATGGCCATCCACACGTCCCTTTTCAGCAAGACAATGCACGTCCCCATATTTCTCGTCGAACTATAGACTTTTTCCAAGAAGCAGGAGTTAATATTTTGCCGTGGCCAGCCCGTTGCCCGGATTTAAACTCCATCGAATATGTGTAGAATATCATGGGGAGGAAACTATCCATTTTGCACCATCCTCCACAAACTTTGGCGCAGTTAATCACCCAAGTTCAAGTCGCTTGGGATGAGGTGCCACAGGCAGATATCGACCATCTCGTTTTGTCGATGCCTAGACGTCTACAGGACGGGGTCGTCAAACACATTATTATTATTTTTTCCTATCACATGTTAATAAAATTTCTTGCAAATGTTATTCCTTCTGGGTGTTGTTAACTACTGTATCTAAACTGCGACTACTGTGCATAAATACTTGTGGCCAGTATCTGTACATCACTGACAGACATATACGAGATGCACAGTTCACTATGCGAATAATATTATGGATGTTGATTTGTATATGCAGACGTACGTGTATTAGTTTAAAAAGCCTTTATAGTATAAACAAACCGAGTCTCGTAGAAAGCGATTACGAATATAAATATAAACGTAACGTGTGCGGTAGGCTTTCAGAAAGTAACTTCGTTATTTTCTTCCCAAATATTTATTGGAATCATATTGAGCGGCGTATTACGGCTCTTTTGAAAATAGCTTGCTTAGATGAATATCCTACCATATATTTATTTTAGTGCGAATAAAAGTGAAAGGTTAATATTCAAATTTTGCAGCCAGTATATACTTATGTAGATGTTGTATTATTCATACGTTGTATGAATAACATATGTATGTCACAGTTTGTTATTTATAACTGTATTATTATTATTATTGACAGAGTAATCCCCAAAAATGCACAACCCAATTCCTAAAATTGAAAGGTGAGTCCCAACTTGATTGTAAATCAACGGTAAATATTCTGCGAAAAGTGATATTACAGAAAAAAAAACATTTAATCATTGCTTTTAGATAACCGTTCCACTCATTGAAGTTACGTATTTACAATACGAGGAAAATATACAAATTTCCCACAGACAGTTTCAATTCTGTCCGAAATAAAACATTTTAGAACACGCATATATGTGTATTTTGCACCTCTACGTAATATGAAATAAACAGAGTGTTCAGTGTTCATATACACGCGATATGGTCCTCTGGTGCTTTGCCTGGTGGCAGGTAATCCTGGAACTTTTCCAACCAATTTTGCATTCAGGTAGATAAGCCCACAGGGCTTTGCTGCTTCAAATGGTTGGTTGGAATGTTTCTGTCGAAGGCACAATATCACTTTTAAATCAATTTGTGGTGAGTCCGCTAATGTAAGTTTGGAAGATATAGAAGCATGGAAATCTAAATTACCATAAATTTTAAAGTATTATTCCCCGAAGGATATATTTAATGTTGACGAAACAGGTATTTTATTCTGCATAAATATGGAAGGCGACAAGAAAACTCTTTACTTATTGGAAAAAGTACAAATCCTCGGTGTTTTAAGGGAAATCATATCGACAAATTACCTTTAGACTGGGTACATAACAAAAAGGCTTTGATGACATCAGATCTTATGACAAAATGGCTGTATCAGTTTGACATGAAAATGAAAAAACGAAATCGAAAGATGCTTCTATTTCTGGATAATGCAACTTCACATTCTAAAGTTTCGCTAGAAAACGTCAAATTGATTGTTTTGCCTCCAAACACTACGTCGTATCAGCCGTTAAATCAAGGCATAATTCACAATTTTAAGATGATATACCGCAGTTTTTTGATCAAAAGACTACTAACGTTCGTTGAGAGTGATTGTGACTTTGAAGATTCGGAAAAGAGCATAAATCTAACAAGTGTCAGCAAGAAACAGGTTTCTCTATCTACCATTACAAACTGTTTTTCCAAAGCTGGATTCGCAGAAGTAGTTCTATCTACTGAAGATTTTTGCGAGGAGGACGAAATACCCATTGCTAAGCTATTTCCAAAAGTCGGCAGTGCAATGGCAAGTTTATACGATTTTGCTTCCATTGACAATGATGAACCTACAGAGAATCTAGATTTTAGTATAGCAGAAATAGTTGAAGAACTGTGCAATAATGATGATGATTCCGATAAGAACGAGATAAAAGTTTGAAGATCCAAAATCAACTTTGTCAAATATGGGTGAAGTGTGCGAAAAATTAAGAGAAATATAGAGTTACTTCCTGTGTAACAATAATGGTGACATGGTATAGACATTTCAAAAATTTTACACAAATGTGAAAGTGAAATTTATAAATCGGAGTTAAAAAATTTAAAACAAACAAAAATTGATGCATTTTTTGTCAAAAAATAAAAGCTATCGATGTAAACATATACTGATATATGTACATATATGTACATATGTATATTACCAATGAACGCAAAACAAAATGTATACACATTTAGTTCACTTATATACATACATATGTGTCTCTGTATTCTCTATTTTACATTTAAATGAAATCATTTAAAATAATGTCCAAATGGATTTTATTTCTAAAGGAAAAATAATAGCTAGGTATCATGTGAAAATATTTGCTTAGAATTTGGTATGAGTAATATTCATCACCTGTCTTTTGCGGCCACCTTTCAATAACGGCCAACAATTTTGATTTTTTTAGTGGCCGCTAGTCACAGGCTTTACTGTAGTTCGGTTCGGCGAACCTAAAGTGGGGGGTTTTAATAACGATTACCGAATGTTTGGAATGTCAAATATAAAAGATACATAACCTAAATTCACATACACTATAGATACCTAGTGCTGCTGATTAACCGGTTTTATTTACTGCATTTACAGTATGGATGCAAAACAAATAAATACAATATTCAATATATTGCTGGGATCTCTAAGACGTACACAAGAGACGAGAAGAACGAAAATGTTGAAACTATACAATAAAAGACGACAGCGGCTAAGACTCTACTTAAAAAAGATATTCTTGCAAGGGAATATGAGAATTTTAGTAACAATGCGAACAAGCGACACAATGTCCCCAGAAGTATCAGAAACCATCAAATATAAACGAATGTGGACAAAATATAGGACTGGTGCCTATTGGAGGGAAGTTGTTATAAAAACTTATACAGATGCAGATTGGCTTCAGAATTTTCGGATTTCAAAACAACTTTTCATAAAGCTGGTCTAATGCTAAACAGTAATTCGAGTTCCTTAAAAAATGACATATATTTTGGAGCAGCCCCACTTTTGTTATTGTTATTTTTACAGTTTCAATAGTCTTGTTTGGCAGTTTTACAAAAACCTTTCATTCTCATTTCTTCAGTTAAACTATTAAAGATCTCTACATGTCTATACTTTTTTGAATCCATTAAATCCAATATTTCTTCATTAATATACAGTTCTAAGAAACATCGTATTTCTTGTTCAGTCCAGTTTGGTCCTTTAGATTTATGCATTTTACTACTTTTCACTTTTTAAAACTATTCAAAATGTGCTATTTAAAAA